>CM039131.1:59205233-59254560 GCA_022036555.1 Microstegium vimineum | reverse complement strand
GCATCAAAATCGTGAGCTGTGTGTGTTGGAGCTTCTGGTGATTTTTATTTTTCACCTGCTAAAGGTCATTTCCTGGCAACTAATAAAAAAGCTGTGCCTGTGCTGTGCTGTGTGGGTTTGGCGTGCCCCAGATGGCTGGATGACAGGTGCTTATATTCTGGTGGCGATGCTTAAAACGAGGACGCTCATCAAGTGCCACCACACTATCTTGCCTTGTTCAGGCAAAACAAGGTCAAAAAGAAAAGGCATTGATAACGCATGAGCCATGAGAAAGAAAGAAAACAGTAATTGGTGTCTCTTGTTCCCTGATATATGCATGAAAACCATGGAAGCGACCTGAATCCACCACATACCCGTCATCTCCATTCTCGCCGCATTTCAGTTTCTTTCGTGTTCCACCAGCGACGTGGGAACATTTCACACGCTAGAGTCCCTTTCTAGTAAAATTTCACACGAGAGTTGGATTTCCGTGAAAATTTTCCGTGGAATTCGCACTAAAATCCTCTGGTCGAAGACGTCCTAATCCAGAATCATCGGTCTGATAAAGTGAGAATGGATTGAAAATTCTGTGTGCTGGTGACCAAGCAAAGCAAAGCATGCTGCCGTGCCGCTGCTGTTTGGCCCTCATGCGTCAGCGCACAGCACCTTACGCAGCCCTGCTGGGCTGCAGACACAACACACGACGCGAGCACGCACGTCGTGGGCCACCTCTCGCGCCGCCACCGTCAGGAAGATAATGAGATAGATTAGTAGCAAGTCAAACGCCGATAATGGGTGTACTAAAAACAACCTATATAATCAGAAGGTAAGCTATTTGGACGGGGACTGAGCTAGCAACCTAGAAAGCTCTATAGATAGAGAAAACGTCTTCCCCACGAAAGGCGAGCAGGGGGCGACGCCGTCCTTGCTTCATGATACGGTGCCGGGACGATTCGGAGCTGCGACGACGACCCCGTTACAGCGGCGACGGAACTTTCATCGGCAGAGCGACGCCGCAATCAATGGAGGGCGCTCAATATAGGTGAGTCCTCTTCTCGAGGTGGAGTTTCTGATCTCTCGTCGCAGCTTTTCAGGGAACATCAGCGAGTTTCGCATGGCGTGTCTGAGTCTTCTCCGGGGCATCAGGCCGTCGTTGGTGAGAGCTTGCCCTCGTCGGAGATCTGGCCGGCCATTGGAGAGGGGATTGACTTGGGCAAAGGTGCCCGTTGACGCCTCACGTTGATTCCGGATCAGCAGGCTACGTGTTTGGTTGACAAATCAGGATACTGTCCTACAACCCAAGGAGGGATCGGGCGGCTTCGTGATCAGATTGCGGATGAAATTAAATTCAAGTTGTTTGGAGCGATTTCTGCTGAGCTCCAGTGGGCCTGCAATGGCGGAGATGAGCTGCAAGGTGCCAAGAGAACAGAGGGGTTGACGGAGATATGCAATATCCGATTGAAGGACCATTGGTTCCGGTCACCACCGAGGAACACGCCTACTGCTGGAATCCTAGGGTCAAAACCTGCTCGGGGCACACGCGTCAGTGATCTAGAGAGGGGTGAGCGGAGGGTGGAGGATGACTTTGAGTCGAAGTACCGCACATCCACCTACCCACCTTACCCCCCAGACCTGACGGGAAACCCCAATCCCCTCGATTCAGATCACCAAATTCCCAATCCTAGGGTTCCTACCAAGTTCTCGAACCTCAGTAAATTTGTTGGCCACCCATGGTGTGGAGCTCCAACTAAATCCTTTGTTGCTGCTGTTAAAAGCGATCCCGCTCCCAAAGTGTTCATCATGAACCCGGGTGGTGGGCGCTGGAACAACCCTGGCTACGGGAAAAGTGGATACGGAGCTGGGCGTCAAGATCGTGGTGGGGGTCGCGACAATGTTTGGGATCGTGCCGCCAAGAAAGCTGAAGGTGTGTCTGAAGGGGCCAGGGGAGGAAAAGCTCCGGTGGAAGATATGAAGGACAAGGTTGCTGACCAAGGATCTGATGCTAAAGATGACAAAGATATGAAGATCTCTGACTCCGAAATGGGTGACCAGAAGAAGGAAGGTGTAGCTGCAATCGAAAGTAGTGGAAACAAAGTCATCCAAGGTAACTTCAACAATCCTGCTGGTCCCAATCTGAATAGAGGCATATCTGGTAATATCAATCAGTCTAGGTTCCCAGCTGGTAATCAGAGTCAGAATAGAGTTCCTTGTGATGTATGTGGTCTGTTCAATCATCTGACTAAGGATTGCATGTGTATGAATTGTGAGATTTGTGGTTTGGGTAACCATACAACATACAATTGCAAGAGATGCATGCCATGGAATTTTGGACCTGAGTTATGTGCTACACGGGTTGAGGACCAGAGTTTCTTCTTCATTGAAGAGTGCATTGACCCAAGAGCAAATAGAGAGAAGGACAACTCTACTATCATCACTATAGTTGAAGGGATGGCTAATGGAAAGGACATTGAGCAGGAATTCACTAATTTACATGGATCAGACACCTAGAAATGGAAAGCTAGACAAATTGGAGAGAAAAAATTCATTATGAGATTTCCTAATGCCAAAATGGTCAAGGAGTGGAGCTACTTCAAATCTCTAGAAATGAGAAGTGTGGATGCTCAGATGAAAATTGAGCAATGGTCACCAAGCATTGGTGCCAAAGGAAAGTTGCAACAAGCTTGGTTCAGGGTCAGGGGTATCCCAGCCGATCAGAGATCAGTCAGGACCCTTGGACAAGTGGGAGGATTAGTGGGTAAGGTGATGGAGGTTGATGAATCTTCTAGATTCAGTCAAGACTATGTGAGGATGAGAATAGCTTGTAGAGATGTCACCAAAGTGCCCAAGGCTGCTGAAAGTACTTTGGAATTGTTCATTCATGACTTCACTTTTTGAAAGTGCATGTTTGGTTTTGGTAATTGAGTGACAACTTAGGTGGACTAATATGTGTTTAATGTGAGACACACATGTGATTTAGTCCTTAGGTACACAAGTGTGAGCAACCAATAAAGTCATGGAGAGATGGCTTGTGCATATTGATGGTGCTCAACTTGATGATGAAGGAGCTCATTGCATATGAAACATGACATGGAGTCATGTGACAAGGTGGAGAAGGTCAAGGCATGACTTAGTTTGATGGACCGGTTGCAAGCGTGAAGGGAAAGTTGGAGGCTTGAAGCGTTTGACCGCGTGGCGGGAGGCTTGAGCAAGACTTGGCACCGATGGACGAAGGCAACGGTGAAGGGCAAGTGAAGTCAAGATCGATGAACCAATATGTCACGTGATGATATAAAGTGGATCATATCATTTGTGATAGGTTGGTGCATGGGTTGCATCAACATTGGAGAAGGAGATGAAAAGGAATGCACAAGGCAAAGGTTTAACTTAGAGCATTTCATTTCACCGGTTATAGTTGTTTAGAGAAGTGTTTGACCAGGTTGAGTTATGGGAAAAGCCGTACTATCAAGAGGGATACATAGTAGACTAGCTTGATGAGGATAAGAGTGCTCATGTCATAAGTCTTTATGCGTTCGAGAGATACCTTGCACTCACGGGCACTTAGAAGATGTGTTTCTACCAGGGTGCACCGGTAGTACCGGTCAAGGACTGGTAGTACCGGTAGGCTTAGCTGCGTGCTGAAGTTGTGCTGAAAAATGAACTACCAGTAGAACCGGTCTGGGAGACCGGTAGTACCGGTAAGTCATTTCCCCGCCCAGATCTAGTGTACTGAAAAACGAACTACTGGTAGTACCGGTGGTTCCACCGGTAGTACCGGTAGGCAAAATTCCTGAGCGTCTCTAGTTGCGAGATTTTGAACTAGCGGTAGTACCGATTCCTCACCGGTAGTACCGATGGTGACCAGTAGTACCGGTGAAAGACCGGTAGTACCGGTTGGCTAACTTTGTGCAACGGTCGGAAGGCTCCAATGGTCGGAAATCTTGAACCGGTAGTACCGGTGGGACACCACCGGTAGTACCGGTAGTGCATCTGGAGCTGTGGGAATAAATAGGCCGCCCCTTCCCATGGGGCGGCGACCACCCCCATTATTCCACTCCTACACCTGAGAAAAAGGGTCCCAAGTCTCTCTCTCCCCCTATGCTCCTAGGCTTCAATCCATGGTGGATTTATGAGAGAGAAGTGAGATTTGAGAGTGGAGAGGATCGATCTATGACTTGAGCATTCAATTTCCTCTTCTTGCCGGCTTGCTTTGCATTTGTTACTCTTGGATTCTTGGAATCCTAGCTGGCTAGGTGTTCTTCGAGATTGTCCGTGTTGATTCATTTGTGAGGGCACCCCGAATCGTTTGTATTACCCCTTCAATCCTTAGTGGAAAACTCGGGCTAACCTTTATGGTTGCTTGAGGGAGGCAAGGAGGTGGAAGAGACTCCGACCTTTGTGGTCACCTCAACAACGAGGAGTAGAAACTCCTTTGTGGGGGCCGAACCTCGGTATAAATCTTGAGTCTCGCGTGCTTGATGTTGTGGAGATAGCTTCGACTATCCTTTGTTCTTGTGTTCTTCGTGTTCTTCCTCTCTCCCTCAAAGTTCATAGGTTGGGAAGGCCCGATCTACAAATTGGAGAGGAACCAATCCAAGCAAAGCTCAACATCATCACCCTCTACCTCAAGGAGTGTGGGGAAAAGCTCGGATCCAGATTCAAAGCCCATCTTCCTTGGATCTCGGAGCTACAGCATGCCACCGGTAGTACTGGTCTGCCTTCACCGGTAGTATCGGTCAGACACCGGTAGTACCGGTCCTACTACCGGTAGTACAAATCAGTGGTTTGCACTCTCTATTCACTAGCTTATACTTATTATTTCATACTTGTGCTAGTGTTTAGTGGTTTCTTTAGTAACTAGTATAGCTTGTGTATCTTGCTAGTTACCTTCTTGCTTGTGTAGCATAGAAGTAGCTCTCTAGTTTGGCTTGTGTAACCTTGCTATTGAGCATTACTAGTGAGCTTAGGCTTTGTGCGCTTTGCCTTCACTAGCATGTGTAGGAGCTCCCGGTTTGCTTAGAGTACTAGTTTCTTAGGTTTGTGTGACCTTGCAACCTAGACTTGTTAGGTGAGCTTTCTAGCCCGGCACCTTAGTAAGATTTCTTTTCATAATTTGTTAGGTTCTAGTGTTATAAGTAGAAGGGTGTTGCTTTGATCAGACCAATAGTTTTAATTCTGCATTTATTTCGGTTAGCCTTTGCGATAAGTTTTTAGATACGCCTATTCACCCCCCTCTCTAGGCCAATTAGGTCCTTTCAATTGGTATCAGAGCTTGGTTCCTCTCTCATACGCTTCACCGCGTGAGGAAACACAATTGGTCAAGATGGATGAGGCTACAATGAGTCAACTAGTTGAGCAACTCACCGCCAAGATCTCCGCCGAGTTGCAAGAGCAACAAAGAGAGAAAATGAACAAGATGCAAGAAGAGCTTGAAAAAATGAAACATATGGCAAGCATGGTTGATAATATAGTTGAAGGTAAAGATGGTGGAGACAATTCACTGGAGTGTGATACACACATTTTTTATGGCACACACTTTGCACGGTGGAAACACCATATGCTTGATCATATCCGTGTTTTTGGTCCGAAGTTTTGGTGGATCATTGTTGTTGGGTTTACTCATACCTTGGATAAGAGTAATCTAACCCAAGCGCAAAAGGAGTGCCTAACACTTGATGCACAAGCCCAATGTTTTCTAATCAATGCTTTGAAAAATGAGATATTTGATAGGGTGATGACTTCGGAGAGTGCCCATGATATGTGGATGGCACTCGAGAATCTCTATGGTGATGTCTCTACTTGGGATGATGGCAAATTCAATGAGGAGGAGAATCAAATAGAGATGGAGACACATGAGGGTGTTGAGCATAATCACAACTTGATGGTTGTGGAAGATTGCTCCACCTCATGGTCAAGTGATGATGATGATAGATCAACTATAAGCTCACTTGACAAGATGGATGATGATGATGCCTCAAGTGTTGTTATTGATGATATCACTCCATGCACTCTTGATGGTAATGATGATGGTTCATGCTCGGGCAATGATCATGATGCTACTACAAGCCCATCTACATCACCACATTGTTTCATGTCACAAGGTGACACAAAGGTATCAAATTACAATGTAGTTAATCATGTTGATTCATATGATGAGCTTGTAAATAAACTTGCTAGCATGACCATGTCTTTAGAAAATGAGAAAGATAAAACTATAAAATTAGAAAATGAAAACACATTTCTAAAGAATTAATGTGAAGAACATAAGCACTTACTTGATGTTCTTAAAACTTCACATGAAGAGATAAAAATAGAACATGAGCAACTTTGTGTATCTCATGAAGATCTAGTTAATAAACATGGTTCTCTCATAAAAGTATTTTTCAAGAAACTTAAGAATGATGAGAGCTCATCACTTGGGTCAAATGATCAACCACATATTATTGCTAACCCTTGTGATGTAAAGAAGAAGCATGTATCCACCTCTTGTGATGATTTACTTGATATGACATGCTCTTCACATATAGATGCTTGTTTTACTTCTATGTCTTGTGAGACTAACCTTTTGAAGGAGAACAATGATCTTAATGAGCAAGTGAAGAACTTGAGCAACAAATTAGAGAGGTGCTACAACTCCAAAGTCACCTTTGAGCATATGTTGACAAACAAGAGAAGTTATGGTGACAAGAATGGAATTGGATTCAACAAGAGCAATATCAAAGGCAAGAGATGGGGAAAGAGAACATATGAAAGAGAAATGAAGAAACAACAAGAAGAAAAGCTATCTCACTTCATGTGCTACCAATGCCATGAAATGGGACATCTTGCAAATGCTTGCCCAATAAAGAGAAGCTCAAGTTGAAGAAAGAAGAAGAGAGGCTAAATCATGTCAAGTGCTTCAAGTGTCACACTTGGGGTCATCTCACCTCAATGTGCCCAACCAAGCAGTTGGTGAAGCAACAAGTAGAGCCTCAAGCTATGCCACAAATCAAGCCCCAAGTGCAAGATAAGATCAACCATCAAGATGGTGACTTGGGGATGGAGAAGAAGACTAGAAGAAGTGGTAAAGTAAGATCAAGACATCCAACTCCTATTCAAGATGTCAAGATGATGATGAGCAAAGATCAAGAGAAGAATCATTTGGCTCACATCAAGTGCTACAAGTGTGATGATATGGGACACTTTGCCTTGAAGTGTCCTATCAAGCTTGAGATGAATATTCAAGCAAAAGAAGAAAAGCAAGGATATGAGAAGCACAACATAAGCAAGGAAGAAAAGGCTCAATCAAAGAGTGTGCTACTCATGTCGGGAAAGGGGGCACATGGCTAATTCATGTCCCCTAGGTATGACTTCTAAGCTCATTTCAATTAATAATAATCATATACTTAGAAAGGATGAAAATGGTACCTCTATGGTTGCTATTTCAAAACATCTCACTATTCATACTAAGGCATTGCCTAAGTATGTTGCTCATAACTTGAGAGTGTTGGGTACCATCAACAAGTGGATGAATGTTTGTAGGTACCATCGGTATTGGAGGCTTGATTCAATTGTTTCATGTTGTTCATCATATATTGAATCAAATATTGAAGCTTAGTGATATCCTCATCCCAATTTCAAGTCAATAGAGTGAAGTCCAAGTGCTACAATATACAAGTGTCACATTCAAATTGTGGTGATTTATTGAAAATATTTGAAGGCTTGCAAATAAGTTGAGTTGAAGCTTGCTAATAGATTGATCATAAGCTACAAAGGTATAAATCTTGTTGATCAAAATACATTTGGGTGTGTATAAGTTGCTTGAATTTGATGTACACATAGTGCATACGAGTTGATTGAATTAGATATATTATGCATATGTTGCTTGCTATAAGTTGATTGAATGGATCAAATGCTTAGTGATCAAAATTGAGTTTATTTGAATGGATGTGATCATGAGGCTACCTTTAGTTAGTTAATTGAATGGATATATGTCTTGTGAGAATGTTCAAACAAGTTGGATTCAAATTTGGTTCAATTTGAAGAAGTTTCGCTCATGATGCTCAAATCTGCCTTTTATTCAAATCTGAGCTAGCTGTGATCATAGCCATATTTGAGAGATAAAATCTATTCGGATTGGTTTGAAATTTAGTGTGCATGCTCTACACTTATGATATTAGTTGTTGTTCAAATTTCATGAGTATTGGATAAGGGATACTTCGGTTGGAGTGGATCTTGTCAACACATATGCAGCAGTTTTCAGCATGTGCCTATATGGAAAGATGTGAAATCTAGTAACAATCTAGAAGTCCATTGAAGCTCAAATTTTTATGGCTTCTAGATGACTTAGTAAGTCACATCTCCACCAAATTTCATGATCATTGGACATGTACTTTTGGAGTTATGATATATTCCTTGAAGAGTACAGAATCTGCCAGAAAAGTGACAATTATTGGATTGATCTAGAGTCACTTAGATTGAAAGGTCCTCAAGTTGGAATAATGTATATAAGTATTTGAGGCACCTATGTTTGTTTTTGGTTTGATCTAGAAGCATGACAAGAAATGAGTACAAGGCCATTTGATTGTGAAGTATATTTGGCACATATTTGATACTCAAATTGAAGATCAAGATCAAACTCAAGATGAAGGTGAAGTTTAAGTTCTAGTGATGATTGGAGATCAATGGATAGAAAGAAAAGGACTTAAACAAGATTAGGTTGAGCTCATAGTGGATTCATAGTCATTCATCAAGAAGAGTTCAACACTTGAGTCAATCAAACAAAGCTAGTTCAAGTGAGTATCAAGGATGGTTCTTGGAGATAGGTCACTTCTCCCTTGTGTAGGGGCTTGCCGCCTTTTGTAGGTAAACCAAGTGTGGTGCTTGGAAGGATAATATGGAAGTGGTGATCTAGGGATCATTTTGAGATACTTAGTTGAAGGTATCAATAGGGTTGATCAAAAGAAAGCAATCAACACCCAAAAAGAGAGAGTTTCATGAACTTACATGCAAGTAGTGTCATGATTTACAAGTGGTACATCATTTGGTATTCTCTCATGCAAGCAAAGATCAAGAAAAAAAGCAAGTCCACCACAACAAGAAAGTGCACTTGATCATTAGTGGTTCTCAATTCACATGAGTGAAGATTGGTATTCAAATTGGTTATCATTGGTCTTCACCAAGCTCTTAATTAGACTTCACATTGCTAATTGGAGATGAAATATATATGACTATCCTCTACTCCAACATAGCAAAGGTGAAATTGCTTGACATATGCATACATCATTGCTTAGACATGTTTTAGTGCATATAGTCATACATAGTGATCATTCATTGAAAAATCAAATGAATTTTATGCTTATAGCCTACCACTATTGCTTGATTGATTATTTGAACTCAGTGGTAGTATATGAGTTTGTTCATGAGCTAGTAAATCCAAGTACTTGATCTATTTTGGATTGCAATCAAGTGACAAAACCATACTTGAAAGCTTAGACAAATCTTTTTAGTTCAAGTCAACAATGGAAGCTCATGAAGTTGAAAATAGTTCAAGCACAAGACTACAATGCAAATGGATATCAAGATGTAACATACAAGTGGTATCTAGACTTATGCTAATCTTTCAAATAGTATCAATTTTCATATTGGTACTTGTAAAAGATGTCTAGTTCTAGCATACATGTGATGATCTACAATTAGTTCATTCAAGTAATATCCTTCATGTGGTATCTCACAAGTGATATCCTAAAAGCTAAAAGTGATCTTCAACCTTAAGTGATCAAATCAAAAGTTCTCTTACTTGCAAAGCTTATTTGGATGACAATTGCTGTGACCACAAGGGAGTTGCCCTACTCAATGGTATAATGGTCAATAATCTTACATGAAGAGTCATTCCAATACATATATGTTGGTGTCCATAAAAAATGAGAAGAAACAAGTATCAGCCATCTACCCTAGTGCAATCTTTGCATCAATAAGAAGCATACCTTTTATGGAAATTGATGACAAAGGGGAGAGATTAGTGAACAAAGATATATTAGTGAATGGACATGCACTAAGGGAGAGAAGACATGGACATGGACATAAGGGAACAAGATTGAAAGGATCAAAGTCTTAGACTAAGTGATGTACATAAGTAGGGGGAGCAAGCTCATGAACTTGATTGATTGCATTTGATATGTGCATATTCATGTGCTTGCCTTGCATATTGCATAAGTCCTATATTTATATGCATGCTTGTGTGGTGTATGCTAGTTGTAGGAATTGTATGATGAGTTGATAAACTAGCATGCATAGGTTGGTAAGCTAGATATATGTTCCTTCAATTGGTATCTAGAAACCTTGCTTCTAATGTTGATCTCACGGGGTTTCTAGTGTTGTTTTTGTGGTATCTAGCTAACCATGGCGCTAAAGATGAACTTCAAAGTGGAACTACATGGATATCTTCAAAGGTTTATCCTATATCCCTTAGCATCACTTAGTAGTGCTAGCACTCCCAAAATGACTATTCATGCATGTGTGCAAAGCTTAATTCAAACCTTTGTGAGCACACATGTAGGGGGAGCTATTGCTACCAAGTCGGATTTTGTGGCATTTATCCAAATCTTGGTATAGAACTTAAATGTTGGATAAATGGCATAATGTCCAAAAAGATCTTAATTTCCATATCTTTGTAGAGTTGTCATCAATTACCAAAAAAGGGGAGATTGAAAGTGCATGTTTAGTTTTGGTAATTGAGTGACAACTTCGGTGGACTAATATGTGTTTAATGTGAGACACACAGGTGATTTAGTCCTTAGGTACACAAGTGTGATCAACCAATAAAGTCATGGAGAGATGGCTTGTGCATATTGATGGTGCTCAACTTGATGATGAAGGAGCTCATTGCATATGAAACATGACATGGAGTCATGTGACAAGGTGGAGAAGGTCAAGGCATGACTTAGTTTGATGGACCGGTTGCAAGCATGAAGGGCAAGTTGGAGGCTTGAAGCGTTTGATCGCGTGGCGGGAGGCTTGAGCAAGACTTGGCACCGATGGACGAAGACAACGATGAAGGGCAAGTGAAGTCAAGATCGATGAACCAATATGTCACATGATGATATAAAGTGGATCATATCATTTGTGATAGGTTGGTGCATGGGTTGCATCAACATTGGAGAAGGAGATAAAAAGGAATGCACAAGACAAATGTATAACTTAGAGCATTTCATTTCACCGGTCATAGTTGTTTAGAGAAGTGTTTAACCGGGTTGAGTTATAGGAAAAGCCATACTATCAAGAGGGATGCATAGTAGACTAGCTTGATGAGGATAAGAGTGCTCATGTCATAAGTCTTTATGCGTTCGAGAGATACCTTGCACTCACGGGCACTTAGAAGATGTGTTTCTGCCAGGGTGCACCGGTAGTACCGGTCAAGGACTGGTAGTACCGGTAGGCTTAGCTGCGTGCTGAAGTTATGCTGAAAAATGAACTACCGGTAGAACCGGTCTGGGAGACCGGTAGTACCGGTGGAAGACCGGTAGTACCGGTAAGTCATGTCCCCGCCCAGATCTAGTGTGGTGAAAAACGAACTACCGGTAGTACCGGTGGTTCCACCGGTAGTACCGGTAGGCAAAATTCTTGAGCGTCTCTAGTTGCGAGATTTTGAACTAGCGGTAGTACCGATGGTGACCAATAGTACCGTGAAAGACCGGTAGTACCGGTTGGCTAACTTTGTGCAACGGTCGAAAGGCTCCAACGGTCGGAAATCTTGAACCGGTAGTATCGGTGGGACACCACCGGTAGTACCGGTAGTGCATCTGGAGCTGCGGGAATAAATAGGCCGCCCCTTCCCGTGGGGCGGCGACCACCCCCATTATTCCACTCCTACACCTGAGAAAAAGGATCCCAAGTCTCTCTCTCTCCCCCTATGCTCCTATGCTTCAATCCATGGTGGATTTATGAGAGAGAAGTGAGATTTGAGAGTGGAGAGGATCGATCTATGACTTGAGCATTCGATTTCCTCTTCTTGTCGGCTTGCTTTGCATTTGTTACTCTTGGATTCTTGGAATCCTAGCTGGCTAGGTGTTCTTCGAGATTGTACGTGTTGATTCATTTGTGAGGGCACCCCGAATCGTTTGTATTACCCCTTCAATCCTTAGTGGAAACCTCGGGCTAACCTTTGTGGTTACTTGAGGGAGGCAAGGAGGTGGAAGAGACTCCGACCTTTGTGGTCACCTCAACAACGAGGAGTAGGAACTCCTTTGTGGGGGCCGAACCTCGGTATAAATCTTGAGTCTCGCGTGCTTGATGTTGTGGAGATAGCTTCTACTATCCTTTGTTTTTGTGTTCTTCGTGTTCTTCCTCTCTCCCTCAAAGTTCATAGATTGGGAAGGCCAGATCTACAAATTGGTGAGGAACCAATCCAAGCAAAGCTCAACATCATCACCCTCTACCTCAAGGAGTGTGGGGAAAAGCTCGGATCTGGATTCAAAGCTCATCTTCCTTGGATCTCGGAGCTACAGCGTGCCACCGGTAGTACTGGTCTGCCTTCACCGGTAGTACCGGTCAGCCACCGGTAGTACCGGTCCTACTGCCGGTAGTACAAATCAGTGGTTTGCACTCTCTATTCACTAGCTTATGCTTATTATTTCATACTTGTGATAGTGTTTAGTGATTTCTTTAGTAACTAGTATAGCTTGTGTATCTTGCTAGTTACCTTTTTGCTTGTGTAGCATAGAAGTAGCTCTTGAGTGACTAATTGACTTGTGTAGCCTTGTTAGTCACATTTCTTAGCTTGTGTAGCTAAGCTTTTGAGCTCTCTAGTTTGGCTTGTGTAGCCTTGCTATTGAGCATTACTAGTGAGCTTAGGCTTTGTGCGCTTTGCCTTCACTAGCATGTGTAGGAGCTCCCGGTTTGCTTAGAGTACTAGTTTCTTAGGTTTGTGTGACCTTGCAACCTAGACTTGTTAGGTGAGCTTTCTAGCCCGGCACCTTAGTAAGCTTTCTTTTCATAATTTGCTAGGTGCTAGTGTTATAAGTAGAAGGGTGTTGCTTTGGCTAGACCGATAGTTTTAATTCCGCATTTATTTCGGTTAGCCTTTGCGATAAGTTTTTAGATATGCCTATTCACCCCCCCCCTCTAGGACAATTAGGTCCTTTCACTTTTGAGAGAGAATTCTTGATAGATGGTACTGAGAAGACTCTAGCCAGTGGTATCAAGGTGGGTGACAAAGAGCAACAACCTACACCAAAAAGATACAAGCCAAGTGGTAATTCTGGACAACCTCCATCTACTCAACATGAAAAATCAGATAGTAAGTTTACTAGAATGAATGAGGGGCAGGAGGACAAGGAACAGAATAGGAAGGAAGCCAACAATTACAAGAACAAAGGAAAATCTCTATCTAATTCACCTAAGAAGGGAATTTCCCAAGTAAAGCAAGTGGATAAGTTCATGGGTGATGCTCAGAAATACTACTACAAGAAGGCTGAGGATGATAGCAATCAAGAAAAAGTTCAGATACGTGATAACTTTGAGGAATCTGACACTAAGAGTGAATCCTTGAGTGACAAGCTCAGAAAGATTGGAGCCTATGAAGAAGGGGGTCAAGGTAGCTCCAAAATCAATGAAGATAATGATACTCAGGTGATGTGGTGTGCTGATACTATAATAGATGAAATCCCAATGAAACAACTGATGAGCCTTAATTGCAAAGAGAAGAATGATCTTGATCAAACAGTCTTTGCTATGGAGAAGGGGGGGATATGATATCTGTAGCTAAGGGTGGGATTCCCAACAACTCATCTCCTAAAGTATTCATGACAGAAGACAGTATTGTGAACACTCAAGAAAGCATGAATTCTAGGGGGAATGTGGAGATGGTACCAGTGCAAGAAGAGAAAGGTCAAAATGAAGCAATGGCTAATCAAAAGGTTGGCAAGGATGACAAGCACCAAGAGAAGAGGAGGAGTGACAGGCTCAACAAAGACATCACTCTGACTACTCAGGAAAAAGTGGAGATTTTTGCTAGGAAGAGGAATGTGGAAGGTAACCCTAACACATGTTCTATGTTTTCTGAAATGCCCAATTCTTCATTACTTGATTTATCCAGTAAAATGGGTGTTGCTATGACTAATGATTGCAGTAATTCCTTTGACATTTTAAGAGAACTTGAAACTGTTAGATCTAATTTGTATAATAAACAAAAGCAAATGAATTTTTGTGTGTTGACTGAGATTAATGAGGATACTGATGATGGACCTAACCTACACCTTGAATGGATACAAGAGGAAACATCAGAGCCTGATGGTTTTTCTTTTGTTCAATCCAGAAAAAAGAGGAAATGTACTAGAAAAAATAACAGAATCACCCCCCTAAAAATTAGGGATACTCATGTCCAGGAAGATCCTGGCTTGATAAAAAGAGGTAGAAAGAAAAAAATTTAAAAATGAATATTCAAGGATTATTCTGGAACTGTAGAGGTATCAAGAAAAAAGGTACCTCTACCTTTCTAAAATCAGTTATTCAACAACACCAATTTCTTTTTGTGGGTCTTCAAGAAATAATGACCGAATGTTGTGAGGAATCACTTTTTAGAAAGTTTGATACTCAGCAGGAATATTTCTGGGTATGGAATCCATCAAGAGGTAGATCTGGTGGTATTGTAGTTGGAATTAAACTTGATGTATTGGAGGTAGGATCTGTTAAACATGGTGAATATATGATTCAAGTAAATTTGTGGGATAAACAAATTAAAGCCAAATGGAATCTTATGGTAGTTTATGGTGATGCCCAGGAGGAAGGGAAGATCCCTTTCTTAAGGGAGCTATCTAGTTTCTGATCAAACAGTCAAGAGCCTTTTCTTATTGGAGGGGATTTTAACATTATTAGATTTTCTAATGAAAGAAATTCTAATAATGGAGTTCACAGATATACCAATCTTTTTAACACATTAATTGACTTCCATGAGTTAAGGGAGATCAATATGTCAAGAGGGATGTTTACTTGGTCAAACAATCAAGACCCTCCTATTCTAGTTAAGTTGGATAGAGTTCTTCTTTCAAATGGTATGGAAGATCTGTACCCTCAAGCTATGGTTAAAAAACTTTTTAGGGAGATTTCAGATCATAATCCCCTAATCTTTTACTCTGGAAAGGTTAGGAAACCTCATAACATTCAATTTAGATTTGAAATCAGTTGGCTGAGTAATCCTGATTTCAAGAGAGAGGTGCAAAGAATTTGGTCAAAACCATGTTTTGCCAAGTCTGCTCTAGACAGAATACAACAAAAGATAAAGCTTTTTAAGCAATTTTTTAAAGGTTGGGGTTGTAGTTTACATGGAGAAATGAGGAAAAAAGGAGAATGATACAGGAAGAGCTAAATATCCTTGAAGAGCTGGAAGAAAATTGGGGGCTCAATTCTCTTCAACCTATTCATAAAGTTGATCTTCTCAAGGAGAACCTCTGTCTATATGAACAAGAAGAGAGCTATTGGCATAACAGAAGTCATGAAAACTAGTTGTTAAAGGGGGATATTAACACTAAATATTTTCATAAGTGTGCCAGTGATAGAAGGAGGAAGAATACCATTATCTCATTGGAAAAATATGGGAATATAATAGAAGGAGATGATAATCTACTGGAACATGTCACTGAATATTATAGAGACCTTTTTGGTCCTGACTCCAATTTTGACATTAAAGTAGACCCTTCTATTTGGGATGATGTTGATTCTCTTAATGAACTCGATAATGAAATCCTTTGCCGACCTTTCTCTGAGTCAGAGATTAAGTGGGCTCTTTTTCAAATGGAAAAGAACAAGGCTCCTGGCCCAGATAAAATCCCTATTGAATTCTATCAGTGTTGTTGGGATATAGTTAAAGAGGACATTATTGAACTTTTTTGTGACTTCCATAAGAATAAGGTTTACATTAGTCGACTAAATTATGGTATTATCACTCTTCTCCCCAAAATAAAAGAAGCCTCCAAGATACAACAGTATAGACCAATCTTGTTCAATTTTGTAGCTGATTGTCTCACTCGAATGGTCTTAAAAGCTCAGAATAATAGTTTGTTTTGTGGTCTAATAGGGAATATTATTTCAAAGGGAGTTGCAATTCTTCAATATGCTGATGATACTATCATCTGTCTGAAACATGATTTTGAGTGTGCAAAAAACATGAAAATGCTACTGTATGTGTTTGAGTTACTTTCTAGTCTCAAAATTAATTTTGACAAAAGTGAGATTATAATGATCAATGACAATGATGAGTGGGGAACAAAGTATGCTGAGCTATTCAATTGTCAATTACGGACTTTTCCCATTAAGTATTTGGGAGTCCTAGTAAGTCTTAGTAGGTTACATGTGTTGGATTGGATTCCCCTGGTTGAAAAATGCAGAAAAAGGTTGGGGGTTTGGAAGGGAGGTAATCTGTCTATGGCTGGAAGAGCAACTCTTATTTGTGCTAGCCTCAATAACTCTCCTATGTATCATATGTTTGTTTACCTCCTCCCAAAATCCACAACAAAAGACATTGATAAGATTAGGAAGTCCTTCTTTTGGCAAGGGGATGGAACAAAAAAGAAATACCATCTTGTGAAATGGGATAAGATATGCAAACACAAGAAGAAAGGTGGTGTGGAAATTAAAAATCTGAGAAAGTTAAACATCAGTTTGCTATGCAAATGGTGGTGGAAACTTGAAAATGATGAAGATCTTTGGCAGAAAATCATCAAAGCAAAATATCTTGCCCAAAAAAATATTCACTTGGTATCACATAGACTGGGGGACTCACCAATTTGGGGAGATCTGTTAAAGATCAAACCAATTTACATGCATGGTAGGAAGATAAGAATTGAAAATGGGGACATTACTAGGTTTTGGGAAGACACCTGGTTGACTGATAGCCCTTTGAGTATTCTAGTCCCAGAGCTACATATCTTATGTGAACAAAAATAAATTTGTGTTACTGATGTTAAGAATGGTGATATTGAGATCACCTTCAGAAGATGGCTACCTAATAACCTTCAAAACATTTGGAATCTGATCTGGGAAAAAGTGTTAACATTTCGGTTATCTGATAATTCTGATAGGGTGGAATGGAAGCTAGGAAAGAAAAATTGCTTTACTGTCAAGTCTGTTTACAGTGCTTTAACTGATAGAGAGGCTGGCTATCACTACAATCATATTTGGTCAGGGCAGATCCCTGCCAAAATCAAACTCTTCATGTGGCTTATGAAAAACAATGTTGTGCTTACTAAAGATAACATGGTTAAAAGGAAATGGAAAGGCAATCCAGAGTGTTACTTTTGTAACTATCATGAATCGATTGACCATCTTTTCTTCTCTTGCTCAGTTGCTAAAACTGTTTGGGGTTGCATTGCTAAATGCTTGGGGGCTAATATTATTCCCAAGAATTTTACCCACTGTTGGAGATTGTTGGAGAAATGGCTCTCTGATAAGAAAAAAGTACATGTTTGGGGGGTTGTTGTTGTTTGTTGGGCTATATGGAAAGCAAGGAACAAAGCGTGCTTTGAGAAAAAATTGATTAAAAATTCAATTGAGATTATTTGCCATGCTTGTGCATTAATGAGATATTGGACAGGGCTATTTGCAGAAAAAGATAGAGAATCACTTGAAGATGGTGTGAACACGATGCTGAAGCTGGCGTTGGACATTCTGACCTCCAAACGTGACAAGTCGCCAGATGATCAAGGCAAGATGAAGGATGGTGGTTTGGATTAGCTTGGACTTGATGAAGCTGGCGATTACAAGAAGGTCTTTTGCTACGGTTTTCTATAGGGTCATGATGAAAGACCCGTGGTTCTTTTAAACTTTCCCCCTGTTGAACTGCCTTATCTGTTGTCTGATCTCATGGTTGCCTTGCCTTTGCCATCTGGGCATTAGGTAATTTTTTAGTAGGTTTTAGCTATGTTAAGTCTTTGATCTGAAAGGTTCAGGTCTCCTTTTGCGTTGTTGGTCAAACGCATGCTTGTAATATCTCTTTCTCTCTCAAATTCTTATCAACTCTGTATTTCCGTTTTCTGAATGGAAATGGGGAATCTTCCCCTTATCGAAAAAAAAACGCCGATAATGAGATGATAGATTGCCTGCTGCCATGGCATGTGCCATTTCGTTTTTTTTTCCACCATGCCAACACACACACACAAAAGTCATTGTATTGCCATCCCAGCATCCATCATCTCTTTACAACCACAAGAACTGACAGGGGTGATCAGCGAGATTTACTGCTGCACGAGACTGATCTATCACTGTCGTCCGTCGTTAACCTACTAGATTACCTGCTTCTCAGCCTAAGATTAGAATCGTACGTTTGACGAGACTGTGCATGAGGTCGATGGGTTTCAACTGCACAGCACGGAAAGACGCTACTGGTCAGCCACCGCTCATGAGCATTTCGTGAGAGGCTGTTTTCACGCAGTTTTCGGGTAAACGTCTCGAGGCCCCGTTCCCGTTTTGATGTGGATGCCTCTGCCTGTGCTGTGTGCTGTCGATCGGCGCGCGTGCTTCGCTGCTTTTCTGACGGACGGGGCTGGGGCTCGTGCTCCTCCTCCTCCACCCCGGGGCGAGAGCGAATATACGGCTGGTGGAGCTTGGAAGAATGCGTCGCCGATCCGCCATGGCTTTTCTTTTCGTTTCGTTTCGTTTCTTTTCGCTGCCTAGTTTTAGCGCTCTCTCTCTCTCCGTTTGGGTCGGATTCCATGCTCTTTACCTTTCCCCTTACCACTTTGGGCTAAATTACGTAAAGAACCTCGCCTAAATGCGGTGCCAGCTTTTTTTTCCCCCACCGGCACCTCCCTAGCTGGGTGAAGTTCACCTCATCAGTCATCAGTCATCAGTCATAACCCATCACTGAATGGATTCTTTCTCTCTTTCTTTCTTTTTTTCTTCAGCGCGCGAGTTCAGACGAAAGGAATCCTCTCCTATTATCCAAAATAGTAGTAGCGCTGGTGTTATCCTCTGTCGTTCTGTGCATGCTTGTGTTACCTTTTGACCAGTTCTTCAGAGAGAGCTGGGAGGAGGATTTGGATTTGCCTCTATAATTGGTGCTGGTGCTGGTGCTGGTGCTGGCTAGTGATTGTCTTTTCAGTAGGTCAGGGATCAAGATTGTAGATAGATGATGATTAAAGGAATAATCAATTAAGAGACTAAGAGTATTACTAGTATAATAGTTCTGGTTTCCTACTAGCTCATTATGTCCTGTTGGAAGATAATTACTAATCAAATGGTCACAACACGAGGTAGGAGTAAGCCACAAGGGGGAAAGGCATATGCATGGATTATTCCTCCTGCATGCGTCCACTGCGATTTGGCCGGGTTGAAAGCATCCACGCATGTCGAGACTCCAACAAGCTCACTTTCTCATTAATCCATGTAGTTAACAGGTCAACGAACGAACCAACATATTCTGACAGATGCACGCTGAAAACTCGCCGGAACTTGCCTGAAAAAAAGTACAGTGTTTTTGTTTTTTCAAAAGAAAAACTGTTTGTTGGTGGAGCTAGGATGCTGCTGCGTGCGACCATCATCTGCCATTCCCTAGCGGAAACGTAAAGAAGGTGAGAGTAGTAGGCGAGCGAGCACTGAGCCTGAGCCACTGACTGATGGCTGGCATGCGAAGTTGGTGCCATTGAAAGGCAAGCATCCTCTCGCCATCAGCAGTAGTGTATAAAATAGGGCATGCATGCATGCTTATCTGCTGCTGCTTTGGCTAGCTTACCAGTCAGTCTCGTCTTTGCTTAGGAGGAGGACTTTAGGTGATGGCATGATGCATATCTTTTTCTCCAGAAACCCTGTTGGTTTTTGCCGTGGGGTAGCCCGTAGCCGGCTAATTCTCCGCTATACTACTGTACAGCTGGAGCTGGACAGAGGAAGGCGGGCGAGACGTCAGGAGTGACAGCATGCATGACCATGAGACATGGACGCCGCTGCCTGCGTAAAAGCTGCGTACCGGCCATGGACGGACGGACAGGGGGGCCATTTTGGCGTCTCGTCGTTGGACAGTTTCTAGGTTGAGCCATTGACTATCGAGGCGCATAGATAGCATTTCTTCTCGGCATATTTTAGTAGTAGTATCTGCAAGATCATATGGGCATATGGCAGCAGTTATTAGCCTCAGCCGGGCACAGTTGAAACTTCAAACCGTACCCTTGTCAAAACAAAAACAAAAAAACTTCATACTGTAACAGAGCGCCTCTGCCGGCGCATGCAGCAGCAGGCACTTTTTTAAAAAAAAAACGTTACAATATTACTAGTTAAACAATTTAAACATAATCAGATTTATATATTAAAATATACTAATTTATTATACTTCATAAATAATATCAGATTCATCATAAAAAATATAATATATGTATTAGGAATAATATACATGATATTTTTTTTCTAAGAATTTAATTTAAAAAGTAAGTCTAATCACTTTGAGGAACTAGCCACTGAATTTGTTTGGTCGTTTCGTAGAGCTCCTCAAAGCAATTTTTTCTTGAGAACCACTCCTCCCAGCAGTGGTGAAGAGGGAATTTTTCATGTTCCTACGTTTTTTCTATAAAAATGAATTTCATGTGAAATTTCTGTGAAAATTCTACGTTCATGCGTTCCAAACAGCCCCTAGTACTCCCTCCATACCAAATTATATGGCATTCTAAGAATCATGGAGAGTCAAAGCATATCAATTTTGACCAAGAATTATAGAAAAAAATTATAAAAATTTATGACATCAAATAAGTATATTATAAAAAATATAATTGTTAAAAAATCTAATGATACTTAGTTGACATCATAAATATTATTATATTGTCATATAATTTTGATCAAACTTGAGATATTTTAATTTTTCAAGATTCTTGGAATGTCTTATAATTTGGGATAGATGGAGTACAAATTTTGGTATGCGGTATTTATCGCATAGTTTGAGTGTAGAAAAATTGATAGCATCTAATTATATAATAAAATGATAGCATCTAATTTATGTGGCAAATAAATGATAAAATCTAAATTTCAACTTTCTTAAAAGCATCTCAAGTCTGACCAAATTTATTAATAAAATAATAACATTTATGATATCAAATAAATATTATTATATTATTCATTAACTGTATTTTTTAATATATCTATTTGATGTCATAAATCTTTATAATTCTTACAATAGATTTAATTAAACTTGAAATGCTTTGACTCTCCAACAAAGTTAAAATGACTTATAATTTGGAAGGGAAAGAATAATAAAAGAATGACTCTCTAGTTAGGTCCGTTTGATTCAATGAGCAAACAACTCGAAGCCAACAATAGGCTCTAGTATGTATCTAAATAAGAAGGCTAATGGCCTAATGGGTCAACTTTTGTCATGTACATGTATATAGCTTTTGTTATGTATCTATATTTTGATACATTATATGATGTTTTAGCTTTTCTAGGTTCATAGTTTTTGCTACGCTTCTACATATATATTATGTCCAGATATATAATAAAATCTAGAAATACCAAAGTGTCTTATAATTTAGGACGGTGAATTTTAGATTTATTTAAAAAATATATTATAATGAGTTTTTTAAGAATTTGTTATCTATATCTTTGATATTAAACTCTATATATCAAGTACAAAAATATGTTTTCATTTTTTTTGGTGGGGCACCCCTAACATCCGGACTCCACACCTGTAGCCCTTGTATATATGTATTACAACAATCTTGTATGCATGCATCTCATTTGTATATATGAATCAGACTGTAGTCTCAATTGAATTAACTAATAATTAAGCGTAAGAGAATTTAACTTTTGACTAGACAGACCAATAAAGCAGTAATAGTAGTACCTTGCAAGACGTACGACCGACGGGTCGAGAAACCGCAACTGTTTTCACGAGAAGAGGCGAGCATCTAGATTCTTAGACCACACACCACATGACATGCATGCATGCATGCAGCTGCAACTGACTGACTGACTCCCTTGCCTCTCGGCCCCTCCCGTGACCATGAGATGAGAGGAGCCTTTGTTTGGACCAAGCAGCGCAACGCAACGCAATAAGGCATGGCAAAGCTCACAGTAACATGAAAGCGCTTGTCACGGAATCTCGCTTTACCTGCCTGTTTGTGGTTGTGTCCCCTACCTATGGCTGTGTCGTGTGGGTGGGGGCCCGGCCCGGGGCTCGCTCATATTTCTGCCGCGCAATGCAAATGCATGCATCCACAACGGGTCAACCGAGCAATTACTGCTGCCACTGCCAGAGGGGACGACCCAAACCAAAACCCCTGCCGATCGAGGAAATGAGCACTATACTCCCGTTCCCGTACGTACGAGCGCAGTCCATTCAAGGCGGGGCCGGTGTTGCCGAGCCGTTCAGCTTTCCGCCACGCGCAGGCCAAACCAGCGGCGGTCGTAGTAGGGGCCGCCATGGCATGCCAGTTGCCACCACCAGCCACGCACCCGCCGCAGATAGCGGTACAGCAGCCAGGCGTACGGCCACGCACGCAGGTCCCTCGGGCGGACCAGTCTCGCTCCGCTGCTCCTGCTGCCTCCGGCTTCGCATCGCACAGTGCGCGCACGACGACCGGGCCGGCCGGCCGCCACCAACCCCGTCGCACTCAGCCACTGGTGAACGCCGAACGGGCGACGGCGAAACGAGCGAGATCGCTCGCGCTCGCGCGTGGATCCGCGGCGGCCTCACGCCGATTTCCGGCTCCTTTTCCTCCTCAAGACCCGTCCAGGCGTCGTCCATCGTGGTCGTGGGGTACGGTGGCTGCGTGCCGGCCTGCCGGGTGGGTTTTTATTTTTCGTTTTTCTCTTCACTGCCTGTACGGTACGCACGCCTCGGTGCGAATGGTGGTGGTGGGGGCCATCGGTGACTCTCCGATTTGCTTGCTGCTCTGCCAATTGCCAGGTCGGGTGTGTCTGGTTGGGTGACTGTTGAGAGCCTGAGCTGAGAGGAGCTCGGCTAGCGGGTGCGGATCGTCGTGATCTCCGGAATGCGGAGCGCAGCATGGCATGGCAGGGCGGGCGGCTCGAGCTGCGGCTTGCTCCCCCGGCCGGTCCACGGCCCTGTCGCGCTCTCGCCGCTCCCGATGCGCTGCGGATGGGGGGGGGCAACGCCTAAACAACTCTTTCAACTAATGACGCGACGTGCCAGCGGGGGTGATCACTTCACCGCTCGGCGCCGGGAACATGGCCAAGCTTTCTTTTGGTTTTCACCCGGCGCTCGTGCTCGTGCCTCTGCTCCCGTCCCGAAGCCGCCGCTTGTCCCTTGCGTTGTTCCGTCCGACGATGACAGACACAGAAGACACTCATGGGCAGTTGGGGCGTGTTTACACCTACAGTACGGCGCGGTGCGGCACGCCAAAGGTGCTGCTGAGGTCGACCGCTGGCCGACGTCGTTAAAGTTGCATCGCCGTGCCATGAGTGATGAGTCCACGCAGTCACCGCAATGATGCCACGGCCGCCTCGTTTCGTTTACATTACACATACACCTGTGTTGCCACTCAATGCATGCATGCCGCCGCGGCGTGGCGAACTGGCTGGCTGGCAGCGTACGGGCGCAAAGCGTCGTGTCGTGACGACCGAGCACCTCGCGCACGCGGCACCCGCCCGTCGTCGTTGCGGCGCCACGCTGCACACATGCATGCTCTGCACAGCCCACCGCCTCGCCACCGTCCGCACCCGCCGGCTGTTCCGCTCCGCACGGTTTCCACTACCGGCGACTGCCCCGACCCGTTCCCCGTTTCTACGCCAACTGCCAACAGCCTGTGACAGGCACGGGCCGGTGCACCACCTGCTTGCCTTTGCCTGCTCCAGAGGTCCAGAGTGCCGGGCACGGAGCCGTACCACGCTACCTGCATGATTTTAATCCAGGCTACCGAGCCTTTGTAAGCCTACGACCTCTAGGAGTAGTACATGCTAGGCCGCTGTAACTGCACAGCCAACACAGTCCAGCGGCAACTAATCACGCCCGCCGGGGCCTCAAACTAATCGCCCGCCTACCTAGCTAATCCTTTTTGGCTGGCTGTGGCCGGGTGACGACCTCTAGCTACCTGCCTGTGTGGCTCCCCCCTGTCAGCGGTGGTGACATGAGGGCGGACGACGGCAACGCATTCATTCATGCTTACCTCCTCCTCTGTGTATCTACTTATCTAGTATCTGCCTTATCTCTCTAGCAATGACGCAACAGCGACCGGGGAAAATGTTATCAACCCAAGTTGGGCGTTGCATTGCACATTGGGCAGGCAGGCCAAACAGATACTCCGGCTGCCATGACAACGACCACAGGGAAGGGAAGAGGACGACTACGAGCGAAACGAAAACGGCAAGCACTGCAAGCAGTTCGACACTTGAATTCAGCCTTGGAACGTTCAAAGTCCAAATGTGACATCGTAAGCAGCAACAGTCGGCAAACTCGGGACAGTTTGCTTACATACAGGTGCATATATAGCCGCATTTAAACCAGTCAAGAAGGGCACCTAACCTAATCCGGTGCTAGTACAACCAAGCCTTGTTGAAACGACCCAGTGGTTCTACCATCCAATCCACTAGTATCCAATTCCAACCCAACCATGATATCCAAGGGTCGGCAGGACGCAGCAGAGGCATGGGCTCATCAAGTGCCTTTCCTCCTCCTCTATCCCTTCAAAATTCTAAATTCTCTGTCACATCTCCGTCACATCAAATCTGTACTATTAAATATAGATAAAAAATATAACTAATTATACAGTTTATCTGTAATTTGCGAGACGAATCTTTAATGTCTAGTTACTTCATGATTGGACAATAATTACCACATACAAACGAAAGTGCTACGGTGGCAAAATTCTAATTTTTTTTGGATCTGGATCTAAACAAGGGATCAGGAGTCTTCACCTCTCTGACAGGTGACAACGAGAGGAGCCTCCTGGTCTAGTAAGCAACAATTTAATGGCACATCACGTGGATTCAAAAATCTTAGGGCTACGGCCGTAGGTTTGCTTGCAACTGTTACCAAACCTTTTGACCATGTGGTGGTAAGTACAGTGACGAGCTGGCGTAGGAGTATATGCTCCCCTGTGCCCTGTCACCCTGTTGTTGTGTGTGTGTATTTGAAGTACAGTATAGGTATACGGTTCCAAGTGAGGCATGTGAAGTGACAACTCACGAGTGCGTGTGCGTGGCTCTTTTCTCCTTTGCTCATAGCCCAAGCAGAGAGGATTGTGGCTACAGCTACAGCTACAGGGCATGTGGATTGTGGAGGTGTGGCCATGCCGTGGAGAGAGAATCCTCCTCTCTTTGGGACGGCGACCTGGCTCGTACACAATCGCAGAGTGCCGTGCGCCAAGGATAGGTAAAAAGAATGTGAATTATATATTCAAATTCCAAAGGGAGTCTTTTCGATCATTTCTTCTTTACTCCCTCCGACGTGCAATGCTGACGTGACTTCAAGGAAAAAAAAACTGAAGCAAATTTCTGATGTTTTTAGCAGAGTTTTCGGTGTTCTATCAACAGAGGGAAGGAAAGCAATTGAAGAGCGACCTAATGATCATACCCAAAACCAAAAGGATGATGGCCTGCTGCTGCTAGCCACCCTTTTCTTTGCTAACGTGTCCGAGTCACAAAAGCTTAAGCACGCAGCCTGCCAATGGAGAACCAACACGAATCCCTGGAGGTTACACAATTACCTGTAGGTGAAGCTACCGTCTTATTGGTAATATAGTATTATATTATAATATATATACTACAATCATCCATGGACAGGACCATTGGGCATCTATCACAACAACGGGGAGAAGAGACAGGCCAAAGAAAGCTACACGCAGACAGTCTCTCCCCTCCCCTCGTGAAATCTGCATCATGACCTCATCATTGCGACCGAAGAAACCGAGTGTTTCCGGGGCCGGCTTGCCCCAGATTCTACAACAACAATGTCATTGCGCATGTGGGCCGGAACATGGAATCTGGTGGCTCCGGCGACACGGGTGCAATGCACACATGCCAGCTTCGGATGCAAGGCACCACCGGCAAAGAAGGCAGGCAGGAGGAGGGGAGGGATTCTCCTGTCTCTGACGAGGCGAATGATTGTCATTGCAGTGACCACCTGTCTCTTGGATGTACAGTACAGGAGGAGGGCATTGCGTTTGTTGGTCCAAAACTGCGCACGATTCCAAGAGAGATTTGAGCGAAGACACCAGGATTTCGCGATCGGTTTCTGCGACGATTCCTGCTCATGCATCAATTCCATTTCTATCTCCTCCCATGCCCTCTCTCCCCTTTTGCCGGTTCCTTTGAAACGTTTTTTTCCACTTCCTTTGGATTCGGACGGTTCATTTAAAGGCCTCAGCGTGTACAGCGGAATCACGCTTCCTTAGCTTTTTCGTGGCCCGGGAAATGGAATCGCGGCTCTTGAATCTAATCTGATGAAGCGGGCCGGACTCGAATTGGAATCTGGAAGAGAGCCACCGGTCACCACCTAGCCGGAGACGGAGCGTGCTGGTCGTCCCTCGTCCGTGCTGGGACTGGGAGCACGCGGTCGTGTCCGGTGCTCCACCGCCCACCGCCCAGCCTGCAGCGAAGGGACGTCAAATTTGTCCGAGGCACATGCGCCCTATGCGCCCTGGCCATCACCCATCAGTACTCGCTGCGCCCGATCAATGCTGCCCAGGCGCCCATGGCGTCCCGGCAAAGTCTCCTCTCTTCCTCAATGGGTCTGCGAGGACGGCAAGCCTGGCATCAGATGGATCGCAAACTCGAGCATAAATCATAACGTATTAGGAAAAGAATAGACAAAGTAATCAATATCTGGAGAGTCATTCCCAAGTACCAGATGCATTCCCCAGAACATATTCGAACGAACAAACTTTTATTGCAAAATTAGCAGCGCAATGAACAGTTTACTGGGATCGGTACCTGTACTCCACAAAGGGGCGATGGCATCTCTCACCGGATCAATGCGGGTAATCGTACAATGCACGGCAGCACCAGAAGGTACTTTATATGACACTGCCGACACGGACAAATGCAGGACTGGTCTGAATGAAGTGCCCTACTGTATGCATGACATAAAGACACATACCAAATATTTCCTTGTGCCTTTCTGAACTATAATACTATCTTATAGGTTCTCAATAGTTTGCAGAAGCCTGTTGGCGCTCTATATGATCCACATAGCTGAAAGGCACTAAACTAAGCACAGCGAATAGGATGCACATGCCTTATCATCCAGTTTCCTAGCATTCAACCAAATGCTTTTCACAGCTAAGCTAGCTATAATAAACAAAACATACAACATGTGCCATCTTGTAGCAATGCAGGTCATGCTTTGGGGACTGAAGATCGCACGAGCTAATGCATCGTGACAGTGCATCAGTAAATACAAGCATGATCAAAAGGGAGATATGTACACAAACCGGTCATCAAGAAACAAGCATATATTGATGGCCAAACTCCAGATGATTAAGCACTAAGCTTTACCGCCAGCTTCGGGATCATCAGTATCCAAGTCTCCATTTTGTGCCATGAGCATTCTGTACACCCTTCTAGAGCATTTGTCACCCAACCTTTTGCCTACGTCACCCAGGCGATCTTCCCACCTCAAGTCGCTAAGCAGACGTTCCTTCTCGACAACCTGTTTCAGAGACAAGTAAACACAGAAGGCCTAGTTCCTAACTTTTTTACTCTTATGAACGCAGGGACAGCACTCACTGTTTTACTGGCACCCATATATTCATTAAGAAGAGATCTCATACAGGGATACTTCTTCCAGATGGCATAAGCATATCTTGGCTGGATGTCCGGGATCGCTATTAAAGCTTTGAACCTGTCAGGTATAATACATGTAGAATTCTTCATGCCCCATGATGGCCAAATATATGGCATTCATCTACATGAAACTATTGTAAAAATAGAACTGAAGAAAATAAATAATGAACTAGAAACTAAATCTCTGTTATTTATTTCAAGATAAGCTTACCATTTCAATTGGCTTAGTTCAAAAGACAAATCAGAATACTACTACTAAGCAGAAAGAATTCAGGAACCTAGTAGAAAGGCTAGGCTAGACACTGAATAGGAGAAACTCACCAGTAAATGAACGAGTAACTAGATTTTGTTGCATTACAAATCAGATAAAATTGCAGCTAACATCATGCAAATGCAAAAGTGATGGTATTGAAAATGTACTGATTGTAAGCTATAGTGCATGCTGAGGGTGGGGGTGTGCAGTGAGGTGGTGGTGGTTAGAAAGAGAAGACAGTCAATGGAGATCTGGTTCGTTATTTACTCCTGTAAAACATACCAGGTGTTGTTCTTCGCCAGGTCCTTATGAACAAAATTATTAGGGATAATTGCACCATTGGCATGCACAGATAACCATGTCAGTGGTTTCCTGAAAAAAAAGTCCGGCAGGAAATAATCAAACATGGAAATGTTTCTGGCAGCAAATAGAACTGCAGACCTGCACTAAATGGATATCCATATCACAATGCCAAAATAAAGTACAAGCCAAGGATTTAACCTGTCATATCATTTAAAAGCATTAGTGGTACATCCATCTAAAAGAAATATGCACATGCCTGCTGAACTAAAAGAACTTGGTAAACCCGTATGCATTTCTATTTTTTTACTTGTCACTCCATTACAACAATGATAAATATCAGGGGTTTTGCTGTTCCACCTCATCAAATATTTCCATGCATCAAACGGAATACAAGTTTTCCTTTATAATGCACAGCAGACTTTTAACAATTAGAACATCAACTTTCATCTTTGCTACTACAGTGTAGGTTCCAACAAAACAGCATGATAGCAATGGACTCATTGATAGGACAAAACAGTGACCATGCATAACAGTTACGCACAAGGGAAAAAACTACCATACATCACAAATTTCTAGATTCACTAGAAACATCTTGTCTAAGTAAATGTAACTTGCCTGGATTTGCATTTTGCAAGACTAGTTGTCAGGCCAACAAGGTGCTCTACTACTTCAGCTTCATCTATGCATTGCCTTGAGTGAACATTAGTATAGTGTGTTGCCAGTTTGCATAAAACCTATACAAAGAATAGCTGTAAAACATCCCAGGATAAATAAAGATCATCATGGGAAAAAATGCTAGAAATGAAAACAGACCTCTTCCACTGGTGGACGTCTCCAAGTATTTGAAGGGTTCTTGTATTGGCTTTGCTCACTGACATGGCAACAAAAGACATTTTAATTTTAGCGGATTCAGATGGCCAAAGCTGGTTACTTTTCCTACTGCACAGAAGTTATCATGCACATTCCTCACAATCCAAAAAGTCCATAAGGTGATCCACAGTGAACAGCAGTCTCACCCATATCCCAACTCCCAAGGCCATACTATTTGGGCTTACGCTCTTACAGATAAATAAAAATCAACTCAATAAGCAAGTTATCTTCAGGGCATAACATATCTTGTTATCAGATGGGAAGTTTAGAATATTATTAGGGACCACATAATTATCACCCTTTCTCACTAAGAAAAGAAAAAATGGCAGCCTCATTTGAGTCCTGATTCACCTGGCACTGAACCTTATCTAATATTGCTGTATTACATGGCAATGCAAGTAAGTTTTTCTCACATCCCTTGCTATTTTCTTCCTAAAAGTTCTAATTGGAAAGGGGATACCATAATTCACTAGGTTATGGTTTGAAAGACTAGGGCCAAGACAAAGTAGGAAGATTAAAAGGTTACTTTTGATCGAACATCTTGCATTCATCCCCCTCCCATGTCCAAAAATAAACAAGCACTGAATGATAAGAACTGAATTAGCCAACATTTTCTGTTTAAAAAGGTTCAGAAAATTTGGTTAAAGTTTGGCAGTGAACACACCATACAAAGATTAAAATGTTTTTTTTTTCTTTTTAAGGCCAAACTAGAAACAGACAAAGATATAATTCAGACTTTAGAGAGCTCACCATTTGTTGACGTAGTTCATCAATTTATTAATGATGTAGCAAATGGTGAATTCTGGGTATCCATCACGAACTCTTTGGACATGATCAAAGAACGATCCGTTGCTTATAAGATTACAAAAATCCTCGGCTTCAAGCATAACTGCGACATATTTCACTTGTGACAATGGATTTTGGTTCTGTACAAAGATATGTCACACTATGATTTTAGGATATATTATTATGTTGATAAGGTGTTAAAAGGTTAGAGAGGAAGAAAGGAAACATGTAGCACCATATCACAGCTATATTTAAGATCGGAAAATGCCTGAGCAATGTCATCAGGAACATTCAACTTCCATAAAATTGAACCACTAATTTTATTCTTAGTAGGTTCATAGGAAAGACCATTCTCTGTCAAACTTGAAAGAAGAGGACCTGTTAAAAAGAGGCAGATATATTAGTAGCGAAATAATATGGAAACAGCGAATGACAATAAATGGTTTTTTGTGGTACAACATAGTTCACCATACTCGAACAGACCTCCAATGGAGCCCCTTTGGATAACACTGTTGTCAATCTCAACAGTAATAGATTCTAAAGCAAGTTTTCCTGATTCCCACTTCTGAATTGCTTTTTCCATTTTCTTCTTCTTAGCTAGTTCATCTTTCAAAGCTTGCTTCAGTAGTTTATCTTCCTACAAAATAACCAATATGTGATCTACTAATCTATCTTATGCATGAATAAGCATATTCTTGTATGAAACACTTGCTGAACCTGTCGTTTTTGCTTTCTTTCTTGCAACAGTTTGTCTTTCTCCTCCTTTGTCAGTTTCTTCCCTGCCTACATAATTTGCATGAACGCCTCATCACTTTAAACTACATGTAACTTGAGTCCATTCTTGACAAAAGCCATACCGGTTGTCTTTTCTGCTTCGCTTGAACATGTTGGGCATTGTCGTCCTTCTGGCACATCATCGCTTCCTACATAGACATGGTGTTCTGTCACTTGAGTTACAATTAGGCGTGTTGATATATCTAATCTTAATCACTAGGCCACTAGGAATGCGCATGCGCAACTAGTCAGTTTTGCCTTTATTTATGCTATGAAGCGCTGTTTTTTTTTCTTGAATAGCATATAATGTTTCTACTGATGCAGAGATTCATTGCGTTCAAAATTTGACATATATGATATATACGTCCATAAACAGAAATGCATAAGTCAATACATGTTTTCCATTTTGTCAAATGAATTCAACCACAAGATCGGACTTTACCATATTGCTTGGCAAATTGATCAAAGGCTCCCTGTTCATGATGTCATCATCCGACTCATCGTCACTATCAAGTGATATAGGAGAGGTAACTCCTGTGAAATTGAAACAAGTGTCATTACTAGGCTACTAGCAGACTGTAAGCAAACCATGGTGAGTTTAGAACCGAGTGTTATTGGGGGTAAAAATAGTGATGGTTTGTTCATAAAAAACGCATGGAAGTTGCTGATATGAGTTACAAAGATAATTCACAAAATCTAGAGCTGTGTTGTAATTCTTTTTTTTATAACTACCTAACTTAATGTAAGCTGAAACATACTAGAAACAAATCTATTCTATTAGACACAAGAAGCCATCTTAAGTAAGCGAAACCAGTGTACTTAACAAGATCAGTACAGTAGTTGATTCTTCATGACTGAAACAGATATAAAGCAGCCACAGGCAAGGACACTTTACCGGATCCTTTATGTGCCGGCGGAGCAGATGACATGCCAGGGGCAGCAGGTGGGCTAACCGAGCGCGTGGAGAAGCCCGGGGTCTCAACGGCAACACTGCCGAGGCCGACAGAACCGGGCACAGCTGTCTCCGGTGAATCGGAGAAAGTGGGGCGGGCAAAGACAGACTCGGGCCTGTCGGGAACAACGGCACCGGGGCCTGAGGGCGCCACGCCCTCGTCCACCACAAGAACCGGCAGTTTGGGCACCGAGGAGAGCCGCGGCTTTGGCGGTGATGGGGTGTCGTCGAGGTCGATGGAGACCGAGGAGCGCCTTCGCTTTGGCGGGGACGGGGACGGGGTGTCGTCGAGGTTGATGGGGGCCTCCGCCGCGACCAGTGGCCGCTTCTGCCGGGGCGGGGACGGCGAGAACGCGTCGAGGAAGTCGCGGGAGGAGGTTCCGGAGGATCCGAGGGACCGCCTGCGGGAGGGAGAGGAGGCGGCGGCGAGGCCATTGTCGTCGTCGTCGTCGTCGTCGAGGATGTTCACCACGGGGACGGAGCACGCCATGGGCGAAGCTGGGTTTGGGGATTCGCCTAGCCGAGGCGGATATGGGGAATTTTGGATTTGGATTTTGAGAGGTTTGGCGGGTTAGGGCATCCGGGTTCCGGCCGCGGCGCCGGCTGCAGACAGCAGACTGTCGCTGGCTCTGCGGCGCTTCTATCGCGGAAGGAAGGCTTCGCAAATTTGCCAGGCCTGTCGGCCCGACTCGGCCGTTGTCTCCAGCGTCCACACACACGAACAGCGGCCCGCGGGCTGTGTCCATGACCATATTCCGCTTCCGGATGGGCCATTAGCCGTTCAGCTGCTGGTCTATGGGCTTCTTGTGTGTAGAACGTTTTATTAAATTTAAATATGTGTGCTCCCCTTAAAAAAAATAAAAACCTCTTCTTTTCTTGAAAGACCAGTAGGGCATCGGGAGTGTATAATATCCCTGGAGACCTTAAGAGGGTCCCACATGCGATGAGGTGAATCATATTATTTATTTTCTCTATTCTAAACTATAATAAGCTATTTTTTCATTTCTAAATTCATAGCATTTACTATGTATAAAAGTGCATGTTTAGTTTTGGTAATTGAGTGACAACTTAGGTGAACTAATATGTGTTTAATGTGAGACACACAGATGATTTAGTCCTTAGGTATATAAGTAAGAGCAAGCAATAAAGTCATGAAGAGATAGCTTGTGCATATTTATGGTGCTCAATTTAATGATGAAGGAGCTCATAGCATATGAAACATGACATGGAGTCATGTGACAATGTGGAGAAGGTCAAGGCATGACTTAGCTTGATGGACCGATTGCAAGTGTGAAGGGCAAATTGGAGGTTTGAAGCGTTTGATCGCGTGACGGGAGGCTTGAGCAAGACTTGGCACCGATGGACGAAGGCAATGGTGAAGGGCAAGTGAAGTCAAGATCGATGAACCAATGTCACGTGATGATATGAAGTGGATCATGTCATTTGTGATAAGTTGGTGCATGGGTTGCATCAACATTGGAGAAGGAAAAATGGATCATATCATTTGTGATAGGTTGGTGCATGGGTTGCATCAACATTGGAGAAGGAGATGAAATGGAATACACAAGGCAAAGGTATAACTTAGAGCATTTCATTTCACCGGTCATAGTTGTTTAGAGAAGTGTTTGACCGGGTTGAGTTATAGGAAAAACCGTACTATCAAGAGGGATGCATAGTAGACTAGCTTGATGAGGATGAGAGTGCTCAAGTTACTAGTCTAGAGACGTTTGAGAGACGCCGTGCAAAAACGCATACTTAGAAGAGTGCTTCGGTGGCTTTCTACTGAGCCACCGGTACTACCGGTCAGCTCCCGGTGGGGTTTTCTCGCACGCGAGGGCACTTTGAAGATGTGCTGAAAAATGAACTACCGGTAGTACCGGTGAGCAACCGGTAGTACCGGTCAGCTAACTTTATGCAACGGTCGAAAGGCTCCAACGGTCGGATTACTGGTACTGCGTCGGGAGCTCCGGGAATAAATAGGCCGCCCCTTCCCATGGGGCGGCACCCAACCCCATTATTCCACTCCTACACCTAAGAAAAAGGGTCCCAAGTGCCTCTCTCTCCCCCTATGCTCCTAGGCTTCAATCCATGGTGGATTTGTGAAAGAGAAGTGAGATTTGAGAGTGGAGAGGATCGATCTACGTCTTGAGCATTTGATTTCCTCTTCTTATCGGCTTGCTTTGCATTTGTTACTCTTGGATTCTTGGAATCCTAGCCGGCTAGGTGTTCTTCGAGATTGTCCGTGTCGATTCATTTGTGAGGGCATCCCGAATCGTTTGTATTGCCCTTTCAATCCTTAGTGGAAACCTTGGGCTAACCTTTGTGGTTGCTTGAGGGAGGCAAGGAGGTGGAAGAGACTCTGACCTTTGTGGTCACCTCAACAACGAGGATTAGGAACTCCTTTGTGGGGACCGAACCTCGGGATAAATCTTGAGTCTCGCGTGCTTGATGTTGTGGAGATAGCTTCGACTATCCTTTGTTCTTGTGTTCTTCGTGTTCTTCCTCTCTTCCTCAAAGTTCATAGGTTGGAAAGGCCCGATCTACAAATTAGAGAGGAACCAATCCAAGCAAAGCTCAACATCACCATCCTCAACCTCAAGGAGTGTGGGGAAAAGCTCGGATCCGGATTCAAAGCTCATCTTCCTTGGATTTCGGAGCTACAGCGCTACCACCGGTAGTACCGGTCAGCCACCGTAGTACAGTTCGGGGGTTTGCATTCTCTACTCACTAGCTTATACTTATTGTTTCATACTTGTGCTAGTGTTTAGTGGTTGCTTTAGTAACTAGTATAGCTTGTGTATCTTGCTAGTTACCTTCTTGCTTGTGTATCATAGAAGTAGCTATTGAGCGACTAATTTACTTGTGTAGTTTTGTTAGTCACATTATTTAGCTTGTGTAGCTAAGCTTTTTGAGCTCTCTAGTTTGGCTTGTGTAGCCTTGCTTTTGAGCATTACTAGTGAGCTTAGACTTTGTGCGCTTTGCTTTCACTAGCATGTGTAGGAGCTCCTGGTTTGCTTAGAGTACTAGTTGCTTAGGTTTGTGTGACCTTGCAAACTAGACTTGTTAGGTGAGCTTCCTAGCCCGGCACCGTAGTAAGCTTTCTTATCATAATTTGCTAGGTGCTAGTGTTATAAGTAGATGGGTGTTGTGTTGTCTAGACCGATAGTTTTAATTCCGCATTTATTTCGGTTAGCCAATGCGATAAGTTTTTAGATACGCCTATTCACCCCCCTCTAGGCCAATTAGGTCCTTTCAATGTATTTACTAGACATGGCATATAAATAAGTGCATACCAAAAACTAAAACATTTTATAATTTAGAATGGAAGGAAAGTAATATCACATGTATAAGGTAGGTCCCACTAAAAATAACATTATCTTAAGGGTGGTCCTAAGATTGAGACCTAATTATAGGAATCTTTAGCTTAAGACTGATGCGGTAATGTATAAGACTGACCCATGAAACCCACGTCGGCCTTAAGATCAACGAAATTGATACACTTCGGATGCCCTAAAGATTACAAGCTATAGTGATAGCTTATGTAGAGTAGCACAAAAGGAAGCACTCTCACCAAACTACAACTTAGGTTTCGTAGCCACCGGGCCCATTGAAGCATTGATCAATCCTTGCGAGAAGTATTCCTCTAGCATCTTCTCAAGAACATGCATTATTCATCCTTGAGTTTTGAGAATCATCATCCATCTATACATGAAACAAAATGTTGGTAGTGTTGTGTCTTTTACATTGCCAACTTGTCATAATGTTGACTTGTGAGTCTTTCAAATAACATAAACATATCCTACAAATAGATGGGCTAATTTGCTACATGAGCCTATCACTAGTTGTTTGCCAACTAGATAGTCAGCCAACTCCATCTAATTTGGCCTAATTTTTAGCCCCTACTAGGAACTAGCCCTAGTTGATCAAAATAGTCATAAGTTTCTTCAGACCCTCAAGCAAATTCCCATATCAGTTTGGCTAAAAGGACTCCTTCATGATTTATGTATTTATGATTCCAATACTACCTTGGTACACAAGTAGTACAAATATCTTCCATGTGATGTTTGAATTCATCCTCATCCCTTCTATGAAAAGAATTTAGCCCTAATGGACTGTAACTTCCTCACATGAATCCATAGCCCCACACTTGTAATAGTAGAAGCCCATAGAAACATCAGAAAGTTGCTAAGGCATGAGTTAGTTAAGTTCGACCTCCTAGGGAGGACACATACTTTCCTTTCCACTGGTCCAATGTTTTGATAATATTGTCATTCAAACCATAATAGAAACCCTATGATATTGTAAAAATATATATCCTCATATATATATATATATTATTGTTAGCTTCTCTTATATGTAATTAAAAATGTAAGGTGTCCTTTATTTGGCTTCCTAATATAGCCCCAAAACTGTAACACCCCTAGTGTTAATCACTTAATTAAAAACTGATCATGTCATCATATGCATTAAGCATCATTCATTTGTTTGAAAATCTGGATATGCATTGAACTAAAATGAGTTTACTTGCTTATGTTTGATCAGTGTTGTGAATGCAGGTCATCTTTTCAAATTCTCAAAATTTAAATTTGAATCCAAACCCTAATTCCCAGAGGGGGTGGATTAAACCCTAAACATGATTTTCAAAATCTATAAAGAATTTGCATATGGTTGTTTAAGCTAAGTGATAGAGCTCTGTTTGTTTTGCTTTTGTTGTGTTTGCAGTTTTTCAAGTGTTGTTCATGTTTTTAAAAGTATTTGAAAAGGGGGCAAATCCTTTTTAAAAGGTTTTCAAATTCGAAAAATGCATCTTCATTTCTAGGCCGCTTTTGAAAATGTGAGTATTGACAAAGTTGTAGATCATGAAATTTTGAGCAACTTTCGTATTCAAAGTTTTTCATGAAAACCCCTGGAAGCTTGTGCATTTTGCAAAATAGTCACAGGGGCAGTTCAGACTTTTCCTCAAACAGTTGCATGGCGGCGTTGAACTCGACGCCGACACCTGGCCGGCCACCTGCCGACGCCACCGTCCGACTCCTGTACTTGACTCACGTCCTGTCGTGTGCGTGGCGACGTCACAGACCCGTTGCCGTCTTCAAAACGGGACACTGTCCACTCCTGCCTCCCTTTCCACGCCGTGCCATCGCTTTGCTCTGTTCCACCGAGCTCTCCACCATCGTCGACGAGCTCTTCCGAGCTCGTTAGCCACTGGCAAACGCTCGATCCACTGCCTTTGTCTTCGCTTTGACCTCGCGCATCCTCGGTCGAGTTAGTTGAAGTCGCCGAGACCTCGTTTGCCCGGCACGACCGTTTCTTCTTCGGCTCTGGCGAGAGTGCCGCCGTTCGGGTCAGCCCTTGACCGAGCTACACAGGAGCCGCATTGCTTTTTCATCTTGTGTTTCTTGCTCTTTGTTCACCACTGATCCTTGTCGGCTTCTCCGTTTTGCAAATCGTGGACCATAGCTCCGGGAACATCTTCGTTGCCGCTCGGTTCATCGTCTCCGCCGGCACGGTCTTCGTCGACAGCCGTCTCTGCTTCATCTCTGGCCATGCTTGCGAGCGCTTCGTGACCAGGGTGAGCTCCTCGACCTCTCCGCACCCTCGATTGTCCTTGAATCGAGCCTTCGAGCTCTGTCCTCGAGCGCCGCCGTGGTTCATGGCCGGTGCGGCGGTGTGTTCGTCGTCTGATCGTTATAGTTGATCATTTTCTGATTTGAGTCTTGCGCTAGCTTCGTCTAGCCGTCCTGAGTCTGTTTCGAGGGGTGGTTGTTTGAGCGCGTGCGTGTTTTCTCCGGCGCACGTCAGTAAGCAGGGTGCCAGTTGCTGCGCTCGCCGCAAGGCAAAGATCGAGCACTTGGAGCTTGAGCTGGGTTGGCTGACGACCGACAGGGATGAGTTTGCTAGCAATGCTGACAATCTGAAGGGCAAGGTGGAGGAGAAGGAGGCTGAGTTGCAGGCGAGTCAGGCGCAGCTGGCAGCCAAGGCGACGGAGGTGACTATCGCTGAGAGTCTCATGTACGAGGCGATGGGAGAGAGGAATGAAGCCTGGGACCGAGAGCACCTTCTATCTGAGATGTACCTCAACTTGGGGCACTATGCAGGCAATCTTGAGGTGTACAACAATGCTCTTCATGAGGAGGTTCATCACCTCTACAACATGATGAACCCAGAGTACCAGCAGCAGGCCATGGCAGAGGACCTTGGGGAGCTTTTCCAGGCAGACCTGTCCTTTGCAGACCAGTTCTCTGCACCTACACCTGAGGGTCAGGGTGGAGCTGCACCAGAGTCAGAGCCAGTGGTGATCGTCGAGGACGAGCAGGAGGTGGAGGTTCTAGTCCTTAATGACGACGAGTAGATCATGTTTCGCCTAGCTATCTAGTTCGATGCGAGTAGTGGATCTTGTGTAACATAATCTACCTTTATCGCTTTCAGAACTCTTTAGTTATCAGCACTGTGATGTTATGATGGTCATATAATATATGTTGTGCACTTTAGTACTTTTATGCTTGTGTCTCAATAAAAGTATGTTGTGCAAACAGATGGCTGAACATAACAGTGTTGGGGCTCATGATGGGGAACTTCCTGATCCACCACCTACACCACCAACCTTGGCACAAACGTTGGCGGCATTAATCAATGTTTCAGCAGACAATGTTCGCCTTTTGAATGAGCTAGCTCAGCATCACTAGCAAGGTGGCAATGAACGTCGTGGTCGCAATAACCAGGAGACGACTTATGTCGATTTCACAGACACGCGTCCCCCGGTGTTCACCAAGGCATATGAGCCTTTAGAAGCTGATGATTGGCTCCATACCATGGAGCAGAAGTTCGAGCTGATTAATTACACAGAGGTGCAGAAGCCTGTCTTTGCAGCTCAACAACTCCGTGGGGCAGCAGGAGCATGGTGGTCGACCTTTACAGCTATGCAACCGGCAGGACATCGTGCCACCTGGAAGGAGTTTCGCGAAGCTTTCCGTGTGCACTATATTCCTGATGGTGTCATGGAAGCTAAGTTGGAGGAGTTCCTGAGTTTGAAGCAGGGGGATTCCACTGTTATGCAGTATGTGGGCAAGTTCAATCATCTTTCACAGTATGCGGTGGAACATGTCAATACTGATGCTAAGAAGAAGAGGTGGTTTCTCAGGGGCTCTCAACTAAGCTGCACACCATGCTCAATCATAATCCTAATGCTACCTATCATGAGGTGGTGAGCATGGCTATCTCTGCTGAGAATTCTTTGCGCATCCATAGGGAGGCAAAGAAAAAGAAATCATTTGTTGGGTCTTCTAGTGGTAATCAGAAGAGGCAGAATATCATTTACCACCCTCAGAACCACAATCATTTCCAGTATCATCCTCCTCAGTAGCAGCAGAAGTTTGTACAGCAGTTTCCTGGGGTTCTCAGTATCCTAGGCAGAATGCTGGTTCCAATAATCAAGTGGTTGCCAAGCAAACCAACAATGCCTGTTTCAACTGTGGAAAGGTGGGACATTATTACAATGTATGTCCTCTTCCAAAGCAGTATAATCAGAAGTTCGCTGGAAATCAGCAGCAGCAGAAGTAGAGTGGGAATGTTGGGGTTGAGAAGAACAGGAATGAACAGAAGACTGGGCGGGTGTTTCATACCCAGGGCGAAGGAATGCCAGAACGAGAACCCGTATTGCAGGGTATGTTTCCTATCAACAATCAACCTGCAGTTATTCTCTTTGATTCTAGTGCATCACATTCTTTCATTGATAAGTCATTTTTGCTCAAGCATAGTATTCCTTTGTCTGAGTTAAAAATGGACTTTCATGTGCAAACACCTGGTGGTCGAATCTCAACTAAAGAATTGGTTTATCGAGTATCTTTGAGTCTGGGTGGGCATATCTTTCCCACGACTCTGGTAGTGCTTCCTAACCAGGGTTTAGATGTGATCCTGGGGATGAATTGGTTGCAGCAGCACAAAGCTATGATCGATGTGTTAAACAGAACTATCAAGGTAGATGTGTCTGACAGTAAATCTCAACTCTTGATTCAACTTTCTGTGCCAAAGAGGGAAGTGGAAAAAGTCTGTGCTATAACGGCAGTTGGAATATATGATATCCCAGTAGTACGTGAGTTTCCAGACGTCTTTCCTGATGACTTACCTGGCTTACCTCCTGATAGAGATGTCGAGTTTTCTATAGAGTTAAAGTCTGGTACCAGCACCTATCTCTTGAAGAGCTTATCGGATGCCTCCTAAAGAGCTAGCCGAGTGGAAGACTCAGTTGAATGAGTTGCTCGACAAGGGTTTCATTCGACCTAGTTCATCGCCATGGGGTTATCCTGCCATTTTCGTGAAAAAGAAGGATCATACCCTTCGCATGTGCGTTGACTATCGTCCTTTGAACGAGGTGACCATCAAGAACAAGTATCCCTTGCCGCGGATTGATCTTCTCTTTGATCAACTCGCTGGAGCTACAGTGTTTTCTAAGATCGACTTGCGATCAGAGTACCACCAGATCAAGATCCGTCCCGAAGATATCCCCAAGACGGCATTTACCACTAGATATGGGCTTTATGAATATCTGGTAATGTCGTTTGGTTTGACGAATGCCCCGGTATACTTCATGTATCTGATGAACTCAGTATTCATGCCAGAGCTAGACAAGTTTGTTGTTGTCTTCATTGATGATATTCTTATCTATTCCAAGAATGAAGAGGAACATGCACGTCATCTCCGAATCGTCTTAACTCGATTACGAGAGCACCAGCTTTATGCTAAGTTCAGCAAATGTGAGTTTTGGCTAAAGGAAGTGCAATTCCTAGGACATGTTCTGTCCAACGGAGGCGTGACAGTTGATCCTAATAAGGTAAAGGACATTCTGGATTGGAAGCCACCAACGACAGTTCATCAAGTTCAAAGTTTCCTCGGTATGGCTGGTTATTATCGTCGGTTTATTCTAGACTTTTCTCGAGTCTCGAAGCCAATTACCAGTCTATTGAAGAACCAGGCCAAATTCGTGTGGTCTTCTGAGTACGAAGAGGCTTTTCATGCTTTGAAGAAGTTAATGACCACAGCTCAACCTAATATTGAGAAGCCCTTTGATGTATATTGTGATGCATCCGATATTGGTATTGGGTGTGTCTTGATGCAAGAAGGAAGGGTCATTGCTTATGCTTCTAGACAGTTGAAGAAGCACGAAGAGAACTATCCAACTCATGATCTGGAGTTAGCGGCAGTTGTCCACTCTTTGAAGATTTGGCAGCATTATCTTCTGGGCAACCTTTGTCATATCTATATTGATCATAAGAGTTTGAAGTATATATTCACTCAGTCGGAGCTGAATATGAGGCAAAGAAGATGGTTAGAGCTTATCAAAGATTATGATCTTGAAGTCCATTACCATCCAGGTAAGGCAAATGTTGTAGCTGATGCCTTAAGTCGTAAGGGTAGTTGCAATTGTCTGAGGCTAAAGACGGTAAAATCCACACTCTGTTATGAGTTAGAAAGGCTAGACATATCTATGGTTCAGTATGGCAGTCTAGCTAACCTATCAGTGGAACCCAACATTCGTGATCAAATTATCGAGGCTCAACAGACCAATAAAGGCATCGCACATCTTAAAGCAAAGGTGATATCTGGGATACCCACTTGTTTCAAGTTAGATGAATCTGATGTACTTTGGTTCAAGGACCGTCTTGTGGTACCTAAAGTTCCAGAGTTTCGACGAGCTATTCTTGAAGAAGCACATACTTCTCGTTTGTCCATTCACACTGGAAGCAACAAAATGTACTAGGGTTTGAAGAGAAAGTTTTAGTGGACAAAGATGAAGATTGAGATAGCAGGTTATGTGGCCAAGTGCGACACTTGTCAGAAAGTGAAAGCAGTGCATTTGAAACCAGGAGGTCAACTTCAACCTTTGTCAGTTCCAATTTGGAAATGGGAAGACATCGGTATGGATTTCATAGTAGGTTTACCAAAAACCACGAGTGGTTATGATTCTATCTGGGTCATTGTTGATCGACTTACCAAATCTGCACATTTTCTACCAGTCAAGACTTCACATACTGCCGCTGCTTATGCTAAGTTATTTTTGGCAAGGATAAAAAGTCTTCATGGTATTCCTAAGACCATCATATCTGATCGTGGGACTCAGTTTGTCTCAGCTTTCTGGAGGCATCTTCATGAATCTCTGGGTACTAAACTGTTGTACAGCACTGCCTATCATCCTCAAACCGATGGTCAGACTGAACGAGTCAATCAAATTCTTGAAGATTTGTTGCGATGTTGTGTTCTTAACTTTGCAGAGAAGTGGGATGAATGCTTACCTTTGGCAGAGTTCTCATACAACAACAGTTATCAACAAAGCATAAAAATGTCACCATTCGAAGCTTTGTATGGTCGTGGTTGCAGAACTCCTCTTAATTGATCGGAACCCGGGGAACGCGAGTTCTTTGGTGTTGACCTAGTTAAGGAAGCTGAAGATAAAGTTAAACAGATTCGCATCAATCTTGAAATAGCTTAGTCAAGGCAAAAGAGCTATGCTGACAAAAGAAGAAGGCCACTTCAATATCAACCGGGAGATCATGTGTATTTGCAAGTCACACCTATGAAAGGAATCTCTCGTTTTGGAGTGAAAGGCAAGTTAGCACCTCGTTATATCGGTCCATTCCCAGTTCTAGAATGTATTGGCAAGGTGGCTTATCGTTTGAAATTGCCTGACATTCTCTCTGTCGTTCATGATGTGTTTCACGTATCACAATTGAAGAAGTGTCTTCAAATTAAAGATACAACGGTGGAAGTTGAAGGAGTGCAGTTAGAACCTGATGTGACCTACTCTGAGTATCCTGTAAAGGTTCTCGATCGAAAGGATCGAATTACTCGTCGCAAAACCATCAAGCTCTATAAAGTTCAGTGGAATCAGCACTAAGAAGAAGAAACTACGTGGGAATATGAAGATTATCTTTTAGAGAATTTCCCAGAGTTTTATGCTTCTATTGTTTGAGTTGTTTTGTAAAACCTGGTCATAGTTGTAACAAGGATGATGTGAAAAAGAAAAGTTTTTGATACGTTTCCTTTTCCATTACTTTGTTTCAATCCTAAATCTCAGGACGGGATTTCTTTAAGGGGGAAGGATTGTAACACCCCTAGTGTTAATCACTTAATTAAAAATTGATCATGTCATCATGTACATTAAGCATCATTCATTTGTTTGAAAACCTGGATATGCATTGAACTAAAATGAGTTTACTTGCTTATGTTTGATCAATGTTGTGAATGCAGGTCATCTTTTCAAATTCTCAAAATTTAAATTTGAATCCAAACCCTAATTCCCAGAGGGGGTGGATTAAACCCTAAACATGATTTTCAAAATCTATAAAGAATTTGCATATGGTTGTTTAAGCTAAGTGATAGAGCTCTGTTTGTTTTGCTTTTGTTGTGTTTGCAGTTTTTCAAGTGTTGTTCATGTTTTTAAAAGTATTTTTAAAGGGGGCAAATCCTTTTTAAAAGGTTTTCAAATTTGAAAAATGCATCTTCATTTCTAGGCTGATTTTGAAAATGTGAGTATTGACAAAGTTGTAGATCATGAAATTTTGAGCAACTTTCGTATTCAAAGTTTTTCATGAAAACCCCTGGAAGCTTGTGCATTTTGCAAAATAGTCACAGGGGCAGTTCAGACGTTTCCTCAAACAATTGCATGGCGGCGTTGAACTCAACCCCGACACCTGGCCGGCCACCTGCCGACACCACCGTGTGACTCTTGTCCTTGACTCACGTCCTGTCGTGTGCGTGGTGACGTCACAGACCCGTTGTCGTCTTCAAAACGGGACACCGTCCACTCCTGCCTCCCTTTCCACGCCGTGTCATCGCTCTGCTCTGCTCCGCCGAGCTCTCCACCATCGTCGACGAGCTCTTCCGAGCTTGTTAGCCACTGTCAAACGCTCGATCCGCTGCCTTTGTCTTCGCTTTGACCTCGCGCATCCTCGGGTCGAGTTAGTTGAAGTCATCGAGACCTCGTTTGCCCGGCACGACCGTTTCTTCTTCGGCTCCGGCGAGAGCGCCGCCGTTCGGGTCAGCCCTTGACCGGGCTACACAGGAGCCGCATTGCTTTTTCATGTTGTGTTTCTTGCTCTTTGTTCACCACTGATCCTTGTCGGCTTCTCCATTTTGCAAATGGTGGACCATAGCTCCGGGAACATCTTCGTTGCCGCTCGGTTCATCGTCTCCGCCGGCACGGTCTTCGTCGACAGCCGTCTCTGCTTCATCTCCGGCCACGCTTGCGACCGCTTCGTGACCAGGGTGAGCTCCTCGACCTCTCCGCACCCTCGATTGTCCTTGAATCGAGCCTTCGAGCTCTGTCCTTGAGTGCCGCCGTGGTTCATGGCCGGCGTAGCGGTGTGTTCGTTGTCTGATCGTTGTAGTTGATCATTTTCTAATCTGAGTCTTGCGCTAGCTTCGTCTAGCCGTCTTGAGTCTGTTTCGAGGGGTGGTTGTTCGAGCGCGTGCGTGTTTTCTCCGGCGCACGTCGCGCAGATCCCCGTCGACCGCCATGGCCGTCGATGAGGATGTTGCGTTTAGCTCTGAGTTCGTTTTGCGTGCGCTTCGCGTTGTTTGGGGGCCGCTTAGCATGCTGGGGTTGTTGGTTGAGCCGATCGAGGCTTGTGTCCACCGACGCATGTGCGGTCGAGCTCCGGTCGCCGCCGTCGACGTCGATGAGGAGTTTCTGAGGGTTTGTTTTGGTCGTGGCGCACCTCGTTGGGTTCGGCTTGGAGAGCCGAAGCAGGTTCAGGGGTAGCTGTTCGGTTTGGTCACCAATGGCGACGCGTCGTCGTGTTTTGTGGTCGTCGGCGTCGCTGCTCTACGTCTGTGCCACTGACGGGCGGGGCCCAGCCGTCAGTGGGTTATATGAAGGGTTTTTCCATTTTCCAGTTTTGCACAGTAATGTCTTTTATTATTTTTGTATGTTTAAATCTATGCATATTTAAATTCTGCAAAAATTTGTGAATGCTCTCTGTGATGTGTAGTATTTAATAAAAATATAACATGTGCATGTTCAGTACATTTTTAATCCTGTAAAAATGTTCAAAGTAATTGGAAAATGAGTTTTCCTTGAATTTTCATGTTCTGTATGTTGTTCCAAAAATTCTGAGAATTTTTGTGTAAGCTTCATACACTGTTACCTTGCTGTACAAAAAGTTTGAACATTTTTGGATGAACTTTTATACATGGCTAGTTGTTTAATTAATTATAAAATGTTTAGAAACTCTAATGACTTTAGGCTTTGAGTGATTTTGGATTATTTGATGCAAATGGTCAATTGTCCAATGACAAACACAAGTTGGACATGCTTGATGTAATGTTGTTTTCTCAGTTCTTTTGGATGTAGTTATTAACTTAGATAATCAAGATAAATAGGGTTTAAATCATTTTGCTTTATAACCTAGTTTTACTTTCCTTCATGAAGGGATGTTGTACTCAAGATGTAATCTGTTTTAATCATCTCTTAAGAACATGATTGTTTGTGTTGAGCATCATATTTGCTATTCAAGCATCATCTAAAACATGTCATTATATCGTGTAGATTGTTCGTTGGTTGGGTTGGATACCTCTGTGAAGAGGTTTTCTCTCTTGAATCTGAGTCCGAGTTCGTTTATCCCTCCAACCGAGGCAAGCCCCGGTGCATTCAAACATTTCCTTGTATTTAAAATTGTTTGTTTTAAATCCACTTATGATTATACTATTGCATTACGGTACTTTATTAAATTCCTACTTGATGCATAGCCTTATCCTTGTACTAGTTGTACCTTTAACCTTGACACTTGTTTAAAGATGCAAAGTTTCGCAAAAATGCTTAGTATGCTTAGAACTTTTATAGTAGGTGATTTCCGGTCACCTACGCATAGCGTATTGCTTCGGCAAATGGTTATGTTTTCTGAGAAAGGGATGTTGTGGTTGGGAGTAATAATCGGGACCGGGCGGACACGGTGTTGGAGAGCCATCAGCGGTGTTTGGTGAGCGGGTTCTTTCCGCCTGTGTCATTAGGGACCGTTCGTTGATGCATGACTAGGGTTGTGACTTTGGAGTACTTATCACATACTCCGGGAAGCCGGACTCTGGCTATTCTCGTCTTAAGAACGGTTAACCCGCACTGGGAGTGGAGAGATGGCGAGACTAGTGTGTACCCTCCAAGTTAGCGAACTGGATAGAGGTGTACTGTGCTCTCGGGTGGCGGAACCCCGATTTTGGCGAGAGGATCCAGGGAAAGGTAGTCATATGCATGCTTTAAGCGGTTGTATATGTCGTGTGATAGGGAAACCCCAGCTGGGATAAACTGGTTCGAATCGTCGTGTTCCTCGAAAATAGAAACATAACCCTGTTTTCTTCTTCGTAGTTAATGAAACTTAAACTGGATATTTGTTGGATCCCTTCAGGGATGTTTATTACCTTGTTATCGATCATACATCTAGATCGGTACTTGAGTAATCTTATGGATAACAAATGAATTTCAATTCTTTTTATAAATGCTCATTTATGCAAAACCTTTGATTCTTGTAAAATCCCACCTTGAATCCCATGACTTGCATACTGTTTTGTCCACCAAATACTTTTCTTTATCGGATAAGTCTTGTTGAGTACTCCTGTACTCAGGGTTTGTTAACCCCTGTTGCAGATGAGGATCACAGTCCGGTTTATGTGGCTTCATGCTGCATGACCGTGGTCTGTGTAGATGAAGATGAAGAATAAACTGTCTTTGCTTGACTCTTGGGCAAGAGTATCTCGGTTGTTTGTCTATCCTCTATCAGACGCTTGATGTATTATTATCGTATGACACTAAGTTATGTTTCAAAACTTATGGTTTGTAATATGACTTTAAATTTCCGCTACTTTGATGTAATATAAAAATTTCGTATTACTTCTGCAATGATTGTAATGAGGAGATCTTGTTCGGAAAGAGGTGGATGACCCGCTGCAAAGTGGCGACACCTGACGGACTAATTAAGGTTTGAATCATTTGTTGGGATTAAGTTGGTTAATCCTGACAAGTGGGCCCTATCTTAAGAGGTTCTGTCACAGCTAGTATCAAAGCTCTCCTTATTACCAATCTTGCGCAGTTGTAAAAGTTTTCAAAACATTTTTGATCTTAAATTAAAATGTGATTTGAGTCTAAAAATTTCTTTAACTCATCTTTTCTCTCTTTCCAAGTTTAGGAAAGTAGACTTTAGGATATCAAGCTGATGGTATGAATATAATTATATATATATATATGCCCTATATATATGTTATGTAAATATTATCATATTCGTAGAGGCGTTTCATGCATCATATCATACAACTTGGGATGAGTTTAAAAATTTGTTCTTAAGCTACTAAAATTTTGACATGTTACTTACTTGCCTCTTTTAAAATCTTTTCTATAGGATGACCAGGACTAAGCGCACAGCTCACAAGTCTTCCGGACCTCGGGCGTCCCTCGCCACAGGCTGGCGACACGTGGAGACTGTGGTGAGGGCAGTCAGCAAGGTGCCAGTTGCTGTGCTCGCCACAAGGCAAAGATCGAGCACTTGGAGCTTGAGCTGGGTTGGCTGACGACCGACAGGGATAAATTTAGATTGGTACTTGAGTAATCTTTTAAACGAATTAAATGAATTTTAATTCTTTTTATAAATGCTCATTTATGCAAAATACTTGATTCTTGCAAACCACACCTTGAATCCTATGACTTGCATATCTTTTGTCCACCAAATATTTTCTTTTGTCGGATAAGTCTTGTTGAGTACTCCCGTACTCAGGGTTTGTTAACCCCTGTTGCAGATGAGGGCCACAACCCGGTCTGTGTGGCTTCTTGCTGCATGACCGTGGTCACTGTGGATGATGATGAAGAAGAATAAATTGTCTATGCTTGACTCTTGGGCAAGAGTACCTCGGTTCCTTGTTTAAACTCTATTACCGCTTGATGTAGTAATATCATATGACACTATGTTATGTTTCAAAACTCATGGTTTGTAATGTGACTTTAAATTCTGCTACTTTGATGTAAATTAAATTATTGTATTACTTCTGCAAGGTTTGTGATGAGGAAGATCCTGTTCGGAAAGAGGTGAATGACCCGCGGTAAAGTGGTGACACCTGACGGACTAATTAAGAATTGAATCATTTATTTGGGATTAAGTCGGATGGACTATTAATCCTGGCAAGTGGGCCCTTTCTTAAAAGGTTCTGTCACACCCACGCTTGTAATAGTAGAAGCCCATAGAAACATCAGAAAGTTGCTAAGGCATGAGTTAGTTAAGTTCAACCTCCTAGGGGAGGACACATACTTTCCTTTCCACTGGTCCAATGTTTTGATAATATTGTCATTCAAACCATAATAGAAACCCTATGATATTGTAAAAATATATATCCTCATATATATATATATATATATATATATATATATATATATATATATATATATATATATATATATATATATATATATATATATTATATATTGTTAGCTTCTCTAATATGTAATTAAAAATGTAAGGTATCCTTTATTTGTCTTCCTAATATAGCCCCAAAACATACACTTTCCTATTGTGCAAAAGTTGACCTTTAAGCCTGCTGACAATCTAAGCCATCAAATATAAAGTATAATGGCTTATACAACTTGTTTTTTTAGAACTTTTGTGAAGCCCATGTATTCCAACATTGAGAAGGGACATGGTTTTGTGTTGCTTGATGTTCATTTATCCTTCTAGCTTTAGGAGTGATCACACCTTATTCATTCTCATTATATCTTGCACCCCTTCATGAAAGTTATGAAACATGCCCTTAAATAAAGTTTGCGTTGACATGTTTGGACGAGGCCACGAGGGGCAGGGTCACTTCAATTTCCAGAATTACCTCCATGACCATTGATCCTCCTTGACAAAGAAAGGTCTTATTAACCGCATTCACATGTCTTTAATATATTTTTTAAGATCTCTTTTTTTTAAAAAATAAAATAAAATAAAATAAATAAATTAGGATTTGCTTGGGTGATGCCAAATTGCAAACTATAAGCAAGATTTGATAAACAAATGTGGCAATACGTGAAATACAATCAAACGCATCCTTAACCCAGGCTCTGGATCATTCGAAATATACTAAGAAAAATCTTAATCCAGTCTTCGGCTGATTGGACAGCGAAGACCACGGGATCTTTGTCCTCACCCACTATTCTATTGGTACTGTACATAGTAGAGTACAAACTTTTGGAGGGCGAGCCAGTGATTGCCGCTGACAATGTAAGCAAAGCAACAGAGCACGGCTCGTTTCACTCGGGAGATGACGCCGAAGCATGCATGCACGCTGCAACAGGCCGCACCCCGCACGAACTGGAGCGACCCGCCGGGACCGGAGCCAGAGCCCACAAGCCGAGACGAGCTGAGGCCGAAGGCAGTGCCACGCCGGCGACGCCGCTGCCGAAATGCCCGGGAAAGCAAAGCGCGCGCCAGCGCCGAGACAAAACACTGGGCGCCTGGGCTGGGAACGCCGGACGGACCACCCGGTTGCCTTTTCGTCTTGGTTGGTTCAGGTCAAGCCCAGGGCTCGTGACGCCTCTCAGTCTCAGCTCAGGCTTTTGCTGCTGCGAAGTGCGAAGCCGAACTGCCCAAAGGCGGGGCCAAGCATGCATGCACGTTTCGTCCAGGCTTTTCTGGACTGCAACGGTGTGCAAGCATGGCCGCCTAGGTACGCAAGCCTCTCGCCCTTTTCTTTTTGGAGTCCGTCCCCCG
>CM039131.1:59126292-59205133 GCA_022036555.1 Microstegium vimineum | reverse complement strand
CTCTTCTCGAGGTGGAGTTTCTGATCTCTCGTCGCAGCTTTTCAGGGAACATCAGCGAGTTTCGCATGGCGTGTCTGAGTCTTCTCCGGGGCATCAGGCCGTCGTTGGTGAGAGCTTGCCCTCGTCGGAGATCTGGCCGGCCATTGGAGAGGGGATTGACTTGGGCAAAGGTGCCCGTTGACGCCTCACGTTGATTCCGGATCAGCAGGCTACGTGTTTGGTTGACAAATCAGGATACTGTCCTACAACCCAAGGAGGGATCGGGCGGCTTCGTGATCAGATTGCGGATGAAATTAAATTCAAGTTGTTTGGAGCGATTTCTGCTGAGCTCCAGTGGGCCTGCAATGGCGGAGATGAGCTGCAAGGTGCCAAGAGAACAGAGGGGTTGACGGAGATATGCAATATCCGATTGAAGGACCATTGGTTCCGGTCACCCCCGAGGAACACGCCTACTGCTGGAATCCTAGGGTCAAAACCTGCTCGGGGCACACGCGTCAGTGATCTAGAGAGGGGTGAGCGGAGGGTGGAGGATGACTTTGAGTCGAAGTACCGCACATCCACCTACCCACTTACCCCCCAGACCTGACGGGAAAACCCCAATCCCCTCGATTCAGATCACCAAATTCCCAATCCTAGGGTTCCTACCAAGTTCTCGAACCTCAGTAAATTTGTTGGCCACCCATGGTGTGGAGCTCCAACTAAATCCTTTGTTGCTGCTGTTAAAAGCGATCCCGCTCCCAAAGTGTTCATCATGAACCCGGGTGGTGGGCGCTGGAACAACCCTGGCTACGGGAAAAGTGGATACGGAGCTGGGCGTCAAGATCGTGGTGGGGGTCGCGACAATGTTTGGGATCGTGCCGCCAAGAAAGCTGAAGGTGTGTCTGAAGGGGCCAGGGGAGGAAAAGCTCCGGTGGAAGATATGAAGGACAAGGTTGCTGACCAAGGATCTGATGCTAAAGATGACAAAGATATGAAGATCTCTGACTCCGAAATGGGTGACCAGAAGAAGGAAGGTGTAGCTGCAATCGAAAGTAGTGGAAACAAAGTCATCCAAGGTAACTTCAACAATCCTGCTGGTCCCAATCTGAATAGAGGCATATCTGGTAATATCAATCAGTCTAGGTTCCCAGCTGGTAATCAGAGTCAGAATAGAGTTCCTTGTGATGTATGTGGTCTGTTCAATCATCTGACTAAGGATTGCATGTGTATGAATTGTGAGATTTGTGGTTTGGGTAACCATACAACATACAATTGCAAGAGATGCATGCCATGGAATTTTGGACCTGAGTTATGTGCTACACGGGTTGAGGACCAGAGTTTCTTCTTCATTGAAGAGTGCATTGACCCAAGAGCAAATAGAGAGAAGGACAACTCTACTATCATCACTATAGTTGAAGGGATGGCTAATGGAAAGGACATTGAGCAGGAATTCACTAATTTACATGGATCAGACACCTAGAAATGGAAAGCTAGACAAATTGGAGAGAAAAAATTCATTATGAGATTTCCTAATGCCAAAATGGTCAAGGAGTGGAGCTACTTCAAATCTCTAGAAATGAGAAGTGTGGATGCTCAGATGAAAATTGAGCAATGGTCACCAAGCATTGGTGCCAAAGGAAAGTTGCAACAAGCTTGGTTCAGGGTCAGGGGTATCCCAGCCGATCAGAGATCAGTCAGGACCCTTGGACAAGTGGGAGGATTAGTGGGTAAGGTGATGGAGGTTGATGAATCTTCTAGATTCAGTCAAGACTATGTGAGGATGAGAATAGCTTGTAGAGATGTCACCAAAGTGCCCAAGGCTGCTGAAAGTACTTTGGAATTGTTCATTCATGACTTCACTTTTTGAAAGTGCATGTTTGGTTTTGGTAATTGAGTGACAACTTAGGTGGACTAATATGTGTTTAATGTGAGACACACATGTGATTTAGTCCTTAGGTACACAAGTGTGAGCAACCAATAAAGTCATGGAGAGATGGCTTGTGCATATTGATGGTGCTCAACTTGATGATGAAGGAGCTCATTGCATATGAAACATGACATGGAGTCATGTGACAAGGTGGAGAAGGTCAAGGCATGACTTAGTTTGATGGACCGGTTGCAAGCGTGAAGGGAAAGTTGGAGGCTTGAAGCGTTTGACCGCGTGGCGGGAGGCTTGAGCAAGACTTGGCACCGATGGACGAAGGCAACGGTGAAGGGCAAGTGAAGTCAAGATCGATGAACCAATATGTCACGTGATGATATAAAGTGGATCATATCATTTGTGATAGGTTGGTGCATGGGTTGCATCAACATTGGAGAAGGAGATGAAAAGGAATGCACAAGGCAAAGGTTTAACTTAGAGCATTTCATTTCACCGGTTTATAGTTGTTTAGAGAAGTGTTTGACCAGGTTGAGTTATGGGAAAAGCCGTACTATCAAGAGGGATACATAGTAGACTAGCTTGATGAGGATAAGAGTGCTCATGTCATAAGTCTTTATGCGTTCGAGAGATACCTTGCACTCACGGGCACTTAGAAGATGTGTTTCTACCAGGGTGCACCGGTAGTACCGGTCAAGGACTGGTAGTACCGGTAGGCTTAGCTGCGTGCTGAAGTTGTGCTGAAAAATGAACTACCAGTAGAACCGGTCTGGGAGACCGGTAGTACCGGTAAGTCATTTCCCCGCCCAGATCTAGTGTACTGAAAAACGAACTACTGGTAGTACCGGTGGTTCCACCGGTAGTACCGGTAGGCAAAATTCCTGAGCGTCTCTAGTTGCGAGATTTTGAACTAGCGGTAGTACCGATTCCTCACCGGTAGTACCGATGGTGACCAGTAGTACCGGTGAAAGACCGGTAGTACCGGTTGGCTAACTTTGTGCAACGGTCGGAAGGCTCCAATGGTCGGAAATCTTGAACCGGTAGTACCGGTGGGACACCACCGGTAGTACCGGTAGTGCATCTGGAGCTGTGGGAATAAATAGGCCGCCCCTTCCCATGGGGCGGCGACCACCCCCATTATTCCACTCCTACACCTGAGAAAAAGGGTCCCAAGTCTCTCTCTCCCCCTATGCTCCTAGGCTTCAATCCATGGTGGATTTATGAGAGAGAAGTGAGATTTGAGAGTGGAGAGGATCGATCTATGACTTGAGCATTCAATTTCCTCTTCTTGCCGGCTTGCTTTGCATTTGTTACTCTTGGATTCTTGGAATCCTAGCTGGCTAGGTGTTCTTCGAGATTGTCCGTGTTGATTCATTTGTGAGGGCACCCCGAATCGTTTGTATTACCCCTTCAATCCTTAGTGGAAAACTCGGGCTAACCTTTATGGTTGCTTGAGGGAGGCAAGGAGGTGGAAGAGACTCCGACCTTTGTGGTCACCTCAACAACGAGGAGTAGAAACTCCTTTGTGGGGGCCGAACCTCGGTATAAATCTTGAGTCTCGCGTGCTTGATGTTGTGGAGATAGCTTCGACTATCCTTTGTTCTTGTGTTCTTCGTGTTCTTCCTCTCTCCCTCAAAGTTCATAGGTTGGGAAGGCCCGATCTACAAATTGGAGAGGAACCAATCCAAGCAAAGCTCAACATCATCACCCTCTACCTCAAGGAGTGTGGGGAAAAGCTCGGATCCAGATTCAAAGCCCATCTTCCTTGGATCTCGGAGCTACAGCATGCCACCGGTAGTACTGGTCTGCCTTCACCGGTAGTATCGGTCAGACACCGGTAGTACCGGTCCTACTACCGGTAGTACAAATCAGTGGTTTGCACTCTCTATTCACTAGCTTATACTTATTATTTCATACTTGTGCTAGTGTTTAGTGGTTTCTTTAGTAACTAGTATAGCTTGTGTATCTTGCTAGTTACCTTCTTGCTTGTGTAGCATAGAAGTAGCTCTCTAGTTTGGCTTGTGTAACCTTGCTATTGAGCATTACTAGTGAGCTTAGGCTTTGTGCGCTTTGCCTTCACTAGCATGTGTAGGAGCTCCCGGTTTGCTTAGAGTACTAGTTTCTTAGGTTTGTGTGACCTTGCAACCTAGACTTGTTAGGTGAGCTTTCTAGCCCGGCACCTTAGTAAGATTTCTTTTCATAATTTGTTAGGTTCTAGTGTTATAAGTAGAAGGGTGTTGCTTTGATCAGACCAATAGTTTTAATTCTGCATTTATTTCGGTTAGCCTTTGCGATAAGTTTTTAGATACGCCTATTCACCCCCCTCTCTAGGCCAATTAGGTCCTTTCAATTGGTATCAGAGCTTGGTTCCTCTCTCATACGCTTCACCGCGTGAGGAAACACAATTGGTCAAGATGGATGAGGCTACAATGAGTCAACTAGTTGAGCAACTCACCGCCAAGATCTCCGCCGAGTTGCAAGAGCAACAAAGAGAGAAAATGAACAAGATGCAAGAAGAGCTTGAAAAAATGAAACATATGGCAAGCATGGTTGATAATATAGTTGAAGGTAAAGATGGTGGAGACAATTCACTGGAGTGTGATACACACATTTTTTATGGCACACACTTTGCACGGTGGAAACACCATATGCTTGATCATATCCGTGTTTTTGGTCCGAAGTTTTGGTGGATCATTGTTGTTGGGTTTACTCATACCTTGGATAAGAGTAATCTAACCCAAGCGCAAAAGGAGTGCCTAACACTTGATGCACAAGCCCAATGTTTTCTAATCAATGCTTTGAAAAATGAGATATTTGATAGGGTGATGACTTCGGAGAGTGCCCATGATATGTGGATGGCACTCGAGAATCTCTATGGTGATGTCTCTACTTGGGATGATGGCAAATTCAATGAGGAGGAGAATCAAATAGAGATGGAGACACATGAGGGTGTTGAGCATAATCACAACTTGATGGTTGTGGAAGATTGCTCCACCTCATGGTCAAGTGATGATGATGATAGATCAACTATAAGCTCACTTGACAAGATGGATGATGATGATGCCTCAAGTGTTGTTATTGATGATATCACTCCATGCACTCTTGATGGTAATGATGATGGTTCATGCTCGGGCAATGATCATGATGCTACTACAAGCCCATCTACATCACCACATTGTTTCATGTCACAAGGTGACACAAAGGTATCAAATTACAATGTAGTTAATCATGTTGATTCATATGATGAGCTTGTAAATAAACTTGCTAGCATGACCATGTCTTTAGAAAATGAGAAAGATAAAACTATAAAATTAGAAAATGAAAACACATTTCTAAAGAATTAATGTGAAGAACATAAGCACTTACTTGATGTTCTTAAAACTTCACATGAAGAGATAAAAATAGAACATGAGCAACTTTGTGTATCTCATGAAGATCTAGTTAATAAACATGGTTCTCTCATAAAAGTATTTTTCAAGAAACTTAAGAATGATGAGAGCTCATCACTTGGGTCAAATGATCAACCACATATTATTGCTAACCCTTGTGATGTAAAGAAGAAGCATGTATCCACCTCTTGTGATGATTTACTTGATATGACATGCTCTTCACATATAGATGCTTGTTTTACTTCTATGTCTTGTGAGACTAACCTTTTGAAGGAGAACAATGATCTTAATGAGCAAGTGAAGAACTTGAGCAACAAATTAGAGAGGTGCTACAACTCCAAAGTCACCTTTGAGCATATGTTGACAAACAAGAGAAGTTATGGTGACAAGAATGGAATTGGATTCAACAAGAGCAATATCAAAGGCAAGAGATGGGGAAAGAGAACATATGAAAGAGAAATGAAGAAACAACAAGAAGAAAAGCTATCTCACTTCATGTGCTACCAATGCCATGAAATGGGACATCTTGCAAATGCTTGCCCAATAAAGAGAAGCTCAAGTTGAAGAAAGAAGAAGAGAGGCTAAATCATGTCAAGTGCTTCAAGTGTCACACTTGGGGTCATCTCACCTCAATGTGCCCAACCAAGCAGTTGGTGAAGCAACAAGTAGAGCCTCAAGCTATGCCACAAATCAAGCCCCAAGTGCAAGATAAGATCAACCATCAAGATGGTGACTTGGGGATGGAGAAGAAGACTAGAAGAAGTGGTAAAGTAAGATCAAGACATCCAACTCCTATTCAAGATGTCAAGATGATGATGAGCAAAGATCAAGAGAAGAATCATTTGGCTCACATCAAGTGCTACAAGTGTGATGATATGGGACACTTTGCCTTGAAGTGTCCTATCAAGCTTGAGATGAATATTCAAGCAAAAGAAGAAAAGCAAGGATATGAGAAGCACAACATAAGCAAGGAAGAAAAGGCTCAATCAAAGAGTGTGCTACTCATGTCGGGAAAGGGGGCACATGGCTAATTCATGTCCCCTAGGTATGACTTCTAAGCTCATTTCAATTAATAATAATCATATACTTAGAAAGGATGAAAATGGTACCTCTATGGTTGCTATTTCAAAACATCTCACTATTCATACTAAGGCATTGCCTAAGTATGTTGCTCATAACTTGAGAGTGTTGGGTACCATCAACAAGTGGATGAATGTTTGTAGGTACCATCGGTATTGGAGGCTTGATTCAATTGTTTCATGTTGTTCATCATATATTGAATCAAATATTGAAGCTTAGTGATATCCTCATCCCAATTTCAAGTCAATAGAGTGAAGTCCAAGTGCTACAATATACAAGTGTCACATTCAAATTGTGGTGATTTATTGAAAATATTTGAAGGCTTGCAAATAAGTTGAGTTGAAGCTTGCTAATAGATTGATCATAAGCTACAAAGGTATAAATCTTGTTGATCAAAATACATTTGGGTGTGTATAAGTTGCTTGAATTTGATGTACACATAGTGCATACGAGTTGATTGAATTAGATATATTATGCATATGTTGCTTGCTATAAGTTGATTGAATGGATCAAATGCTTAGTGATCAAAATTGAGTTTATTTGAATGGATGTGATCATGAGGCTACCTTTAGTTAGTTAATTGAATGGATATATGTCTTGTGAGAATGTTCAAACAAGTTGGATTCAAATTTGGTTCAATTTGAAGAAGTTTCGCTCATGATGCTCAAATCTGCCTTTTATTCAAATCTGAGCTAGCTGTGATCATAGCCATATTTGAGAGATAAAATCTATTCGGATTGGTTTGAAATTTAGTGTGCATGCTCTACACTTATGATATTAGTTGTTGTTCAAATTTCATGAGTATTGGATAAGGGATACTTCGGTTGGAGTGGATCTTGTCAACACATATGCAGCAGTTTTCAGCATGTGCCTATATGGAAAGATGTGAAATCTAGTAACAATCTAGAAGTCCATTGAAGCTCAAATTTTTATGGCTTCTAGATGACTTAGTAAGTCACATCTCCACCAAATTTCATGATCATTGGACATGTACTTTTGGAGTTATGATATATTCCTTGAAGAGTACAGAATCTGCCAGAAAAGTGACAATTATTGGATTGATCTAGAGTCACTTAGATTGAAAGGTCCTCAAGTTGGAATAATGTATATAAGTATTTGAGGCACCTATGTTTGTTTTTGGTTTGATCTAGAAGCATGACAAGAAATGAGTACAAGGCCATTTGATTGTGAAGTATATTTGGCACATATTTGATACTCAAATTGAAGATCAAGATCAAACTCAAGATGAAGGTGAAGTTTAAGTTCTAGTGATGATTGGAGATCAATGGATAGAAAGAAAAGGACTTAAACAAGATTAGGTTGAGCTCATAGTGGATTCATAGTCATTCATCAAGAAGAGTTCAACACTTGAGTCAATCAAACAAAGCTAGTTCAAGTGAGTATCAAGGATGGTTCTTGGAGATAGGTCACTTCTCCCTTGTGTAGGGGCTTGCCGCCTTTTGTAGGTAAACCAAGTGTGGTGCTTGGAAGGATAATATGGAAGTGGTGATCTAGGGATCATTTTGAGATACTTAGTTGAAGGTATCAATAGGGTTGATCAAAAGAAAGCAATCAACACCCAAAAAGAGAGAGTTTCATGAACTTACATGCAAGTAGTGTCATGATTTACAAGTGGTACATCATTTGGTATTCTCTCATGCAAGCAAAGATCAAGAAAAAAAGCAAGTCCACCACAACAAGAAAGTGCACTTGATCATTAGTGGTTCTCAATTCACATGAGTGAAGATTGGTATTCAAATTGGTTATCATTGGTCTTCACCAAGCTCTTAATTAGACTTCACATTGCTAATTGGAGATGAAATATATATATGACTATCCTCTACTCCAACATAGCAAAGGTGAAATTGCTTGACATATGCATACATCATTGCTTAGACATGTTTTAGTGCATATAGTCATACATAGTGATCATTCATTGAAAAATCAAATGAATTTTATGCTTATAGCCTACCACTATTGCTTGATTGATTATTTGAACTCAGTGGTAGTATATGAGTTTGTTCATGAGCTAGTAAATCCAAGTACTTGATCTATTTTGGATTGCAATCAAGTGACAAAACCATACTTGAAAGCTTAGACAAATCTTTTTAGTTCAAGTCAACAATGGAAGCTCATGAAGTTGAAAATAGTTCAAGCACAAGACTACAATGCAAATGGATATCAAGATGTAACATACAAGTGGTATCTAGACTTATGCTAATCTTTCAAATAGTATCAATTTTCATATTGGTACTTGTAAAAGATGTCTAGTTCTAGCATACATGTGATGATCTACAATTAGTTCATTCAAGTAATATCCTTCATGTGGTATCTCACAAGTGATATCCTAAAAGCTAAAAGTGATCTTCAACCTTAAGTGATCAAATCAAAAGTTCTCTTACTTGCAAAGCTTATTTGGATGACAATTGCTGTGACCACAAGGGAGTTGCCCTACTCAATGGTATAATGGTCAATAATCTTACATGAAGAGTCATTCCAATACATATATGTTGGTGTCCATAAAAAATGAGAAGAAACAAGTATCAGCCATCTACCCTAGTGCAATCTTTGCATCAATAAGAAGCATACCTTTTATGGAAATTGATGACAAAGGGGGAGAGATTAGTGAACAAAGATATATTAGTGAATGGACATGCACTAAGGGAGAGAAGACATGGACATGGACATAAGGGAACAAGATTGAAAGGATCAAAGTCTTAGACTAAGTGATGTACATAAGTAGGGGGAGCAAGCTCATGAACTTGATTGATTGCATTTGATATGTGCATATTCATGTGCTTGCCTTGCATATTGCATAAGTCCTATATTTATATGCATGCTTGTGTGGTGTATGCTAGTTGTAGGAATTGTATGATGAGTTGATAAACTAGCATGCATAGGTTGGTAAGCTAGATATATGTTCCTTCAATTGGTATCTAGAAACCTTGCTTCTAATGTTGATCTCACGGGGTTTCTAGTGTTGTTTTTGTGGTATCTAGCTAACCATGGCGCTAAAGATGAACTTCAAAGTGGAACTACATGGATATCTTCAAAGGTTTATCCTATATCCCTTAGCATCACTTAGTAGTGCTAGCACTCCCAAAATGACTATTCATGCATGTGTGCAAAGCTTAATTCAAACCTTTGTGAGCACACATGTAGGGGGAGCTATTGCTACCAAGTCGGATTTTGTGGCATTTATCCAAATCTTGGTATAGAACTTAAATGTTGGATAAATGGCATAATGTCCAAAAAGATCTTAATTTCCATATCTTTGTAGAGTTGTCATCAATTACCAAAAAAGGGGAGATTGAAAGTGCATGTTTAGTTTTGGTAATTGAGTGACAACTTCGGTGGACTAATATGTGTTTAATGTGAGACACACAGGTGATTTAGTCCTTAGGTACACAAGTGTGATCAACCAATAAAGTCATGGAGAGATGGCTTGTGCATATTGATGGTGCTCAACTTGATGATGAAGGAGCTCATTGCATATGAAACATGACATGGAGTCATGTGACAAGGTGGAGAAGGTCAAGGCATGACTTAGTTTGATGGACCGGTTGCAAGCATGAAGGGCAAGTTGGAGGCTTGAAGCGTTTGATCGCGTGGCGGGAGGCTTGAGCAAGACTTGGCACCGATGGACGAAGACAACGATGAAGGGCAAGTGAAGTCAAGATCGATGAACCAATATGTCACATGATGATATAAAGTGGATCATATCATTTGTGATAGGTTGGTGCATGGGTTGCATCAACATTGGAGAAGGAGATAAAAAGGAATGCACAAGACAAATGTATAACTTAGAGCATTTCATTTCACCGGTCATAGTTGTTTAGAGAAGTGTTTAACCGGGTTGAGTTATAGGAAAAGCCATACTATCAAGAGGGATGCATAGTAGACTAGCTTGATGAGGATAAGAGTGCTCATGTCATAAGTCTTTATATGCGTTCGAGAGATACCTTGCACTCACGGGCACTTAGAAGATGTGTTTCTGCCAGGGTGCACCGGTAGTACCGGTCAAGGACTGGTAGTACCGGTAGGCTTAGCTGCGTGCTGAAGTTATGCTGAAAAATGAACTACCGGTAGAACCGGTCTGGGAGACCGGTAGTACCGGTGGAAGACCGGTAGTACCGGTAAGTCATGTCCCCGCCCAGATCTAGTGTGGTGAAAAACGAACTACCGGTAGTACCGGTGGTTCCACCGGTAGTACCGGTAGGCAAAATTCTTGAGCGTCTCTAGTTGCGAGATTTTGAACTAGCGGTAGTACCGATGGTGACCAATAGTACCGGTGAAAGACCGGTAGTACCGGTTGGCTAACTTTGTGCAACGGTCGAAAGGCTCCAACGGTCGGAAATCTTGAACCGGTAGTATCGGTGGGACACCACCGGTAGTACCGGTAGTGCATCTGGAGCTGCGGGAATAAATAGGCCGCCCCTTCCCGTGGGGCGGCGACCACCCCCATTATTCCACTCCTACACCTGAGAAAAAGGATCCCAAGTCTCTCTCTCTCCCCCTATGCTCCTATGCTTCAATCCATGGTGGATTTATGAGAGAGAAGTGAGATTTGAGAGTGGAGAGGATCGATCTATGACTTGAGCATTCGATTTCCTCTTCTTGTCGGCTTGCTTTGCATTTGTTACTCTTGGATTCTTGGAATCCTAGCTGGCTAGGTGTTCTTCGAGATTGTACGTGTTGATTCATTTGTGAGGGCACCCCGAATCGTTTGTATTACCCCTTCAATCCTTAGTGGAAACCTCGGGCTAACCTTTGTGGTTACTTGAGGGAGGCAAGGAGGTGGAAGAGACTCCGACCTTTGTGGTCACCTCAACAACGAGGAGTAGGAACTCCTTTGTGGGGGCCGAACCTCGGTATAAATCTTGAGTCTCGCGTGCTTGATGTTGTGGAGATAGCTTCTACTATCCTTTGTTTTTGTGTTCTTCGTGTTCTTCCTCTCTCCCTCAAAGTTCATAGATTGGGAAGGCCAGATCTACAAATTGGTGAGGAACCAATCCAAGCAAAGCTCAACATCATCACCCTCTACCTCAAGGAGTGTGGGGAAAAGCTCGGATCTGGATTCAAAGCTCATCTTCCTTGGATCTCGGAGCTACAGCGTGCCACCGGTAGTACTGGTCTGCCTTCACCGGTAGTACCGGTCAGCCACCGGTAGTACCGGTCCTACTGCCGGTAGTACAAATCAGTGGTTTGCACTCTCTATTCACTAGCTTATGCTTATTATTTCATACTTGTGATAGTGTTTAGTGATTTCTTTAGTAACTAGTATAGCTTGTGTATCTTGCTAGTTACCTTTTTGCTTGTGTAGCATAGAAGTAGCTCTTGAGTGACTAATTGACTTGTGTAGCCTTGTTAGTCACATTTCTTAGCTTGTGTAGCTAAGCTTTTGAGCTCTCTAGTTTGGCTTGTGTAGCCTTGCTATTGAGCATTACTAGTGAGCTTAGGCTTTGTGCGCTTTGCCTTCACTAGCATGTGTAGGAGCTCCCGGTTTGCTTAGAGTACTAGTTTCTTAGGTTTGTGTGACCTTGCAACCTAGACTTGTTAGGTGAGCTTTCTAGCCCGGCACCTTAGTAAGCTTTCTTTTCATAATTTGCTAGGTGCTAGTGTTATAAGTAGAAGGGTGTTGCTTTGGCTAGACCGATAGTTTTAATTCCGCATTTATTTCGGTTAGCCTTTGCGATAAGTTTTTAGATATGCCTATTCACCCCCCCCTCTAGGACAATTAGGTCCTTTCACTTTTGAGAGAGAATTCTTGATAGATGGTACTGAGAAGACTCTAGCCAGTGGTATCAAGGTGGGTGACAAAGAGCAACAACCTACACCAAAAAGATACAAGCCAAGTGGTAATTCTGGACAACCTCCATCTACTCAACATGAAAAATCAGATAGTAAGTTTACTAGAATGAATGAGGGGCAGGAGGACAAGGAACAGAATAGGAAGGAAGCCAACAATTACAAGAACAAAGGAAAATCTCTATCTAATTCACCTAAGAAGGGAATTTCCCAAGTAAAGCAAGTGGATAAGTTCATGGGTGATGCTCAGAAATACTACTACAAGAAGGCTGAGGATGATAGCAATCAAGAAAAAGTTCAGATACGTGATAACTTTGAGGAATCTGACACTAAGAGTGAATCCTTGAGTGACAAGCTCAGAAAGATTGGAGCCTATGAAGAAGGGGGTCAAGGTAGCTCCAAAATCAATGAAGATAATGATACTCAGGTGATGTGGTGTGCTGATACTATAATAGATGAAATCCCAATGAAACAACTGATGAGCCTTAATTGCAAAGAGAAGAATGATCTTGATCAAACAGTCTTTGCTATGGAGAAGGGGGGGATATGATATCTGTAGCTAAGGGTGGGATTCCCAACAACTCATCTCCTAAAGTATTCATGACAGAAGACAGTATTGTGAACACTCAAGAAAGCATGAATTCTAGGGGGAATGTGGAGATGGTACCAGTGCAAGAAGAGAAAGGTCAAAATGAAGCAATGGCTAATCAAAAGGTTGGCAAGGATGACAAGCACCAAGAGAAGAGGAGGAGTGACAGGCTCAACAAAGACATCACTCTGACTACTCAGGAAAAAGTGGAGATTTTTGCTAGGAAGAGGAATGTGGAAGGTAACCCTAACACATGTTCTATGTTTTCTGAAATGCCCAATTCTTCATTACTTGATTTATCCAGTAAAATGGGTGTTGCTATGACTAATGATTGCAGTAATTCCTTTGACATTTTAAGAGAACTTGAAACTGTTAGATCTAATTTGTATAATAAACAAAAGCAAATGAATTTTTGTGTGTTGACTGAGATTAATGAGGATACTGATGATGGACCTAACCTACACCTTGAATGGATACAAGAGGAAACATCAGAGCCTGATGGTTTTTCTTTTGTTCAATCCAGAAAAAAGAGGAAATGTACTAGAAAAAATAACAGAATCACCCCCCTAAAAATTAGGGATACTCATGTCCAGGAAGATCCTGGCTTGATAAAAAGAGGTAGAAAGAAAAAAATTTAAAAATGAATATTCAAGGATTATTCTGGAACTGTAGAGGTATCAAGAAAAAAGGTACCTCTACCTTTCTAAAATCAGTTATTCAACAACACCAATTTCTTTTTGTGGGTCTTCAAGAAATAATGACCGAATGTTGTGAGGAATCACTTTTTAGAAAGTTTGATACTCAGCAGGAATATTTCTGGGTATGGAATCCATCAAGAGGTAGATCTGGTGGTATTGTAGTTGGAATTAAACTTGATGTATTGGAGGTAGGATCTGTTAAACATGGTGAATATATGATTCAAGTAAATTTGTGGGATAAACAAATTAAAGCCAAATGGAATCTTATGGTAGTTTATGGTGATGCCCAGGAGGAAGGGAAGATCCCTTTCTTAAGGGAGCTATCTAGTTTCTGATCAAACAGTCAAGAGCCTTTTCTTATTGGAGGGGATTTTAACATTATTAGATTTTCTAATGAAAGAAATTCTAATAATGGAGTTCACAGATATACCAATCTTTTTAACACATTAATTGACTTCCATGAGTTAAGGGAGATCAATATGTCAAGAGGGATGTTTACTTGGTCAAACAATCAAGACCCTCCTATTCTAGTTAAGTTGGATAGAGTTCTTCTTTCAAATGGTATGGAAGATCTGTACCCTCAAGCTATGGTTAAAAAACTTTTTAGGGAGATTTCAGATCATAATCCCCTAATCTTTTACTCTGGAAAGGTTAGGAAACCTCATAACATTCAATTTAGATTTGAAATCAGTTGGCTGAGTAATCCTGATTTCAAGAGAGAGGTGCAAAGAATTTGGTCAAAACCATGTTTTGCCAAGTCTGCTCTAGACAGAATACAACAAAAGATAAAGCTTTTTAAGCAATTTTTTAAAGGTTGGGGTTGTAGTTTACATGGAGAAATGAGGAAAAAAGGAGAATGATACAGGAAGAGCTAAATATCCTTGAAGAGCTGGAAGAAAATTGGGGGCTCAATTCTCTTCAACCTATTCATAAAGTTGATCTTCTCAAGGAGAACCTCTGTCTATATGAACAAGAAGAGAGCTATTGGCATAACAGAAGTCATGAAAACTAGTTGTTAAAGGGGGATATTAACACTAAATATTTTCATAAGTGTGCCAGTGATAGAAGGAGGAAGAATACCATTATCTCATTGGAAAAATATGGGAATATAATAGAAGGAGATGATAATCTACTGGAACATGTCACTGAATATTATAGAGACCTTTTTGGTCCTGACTCCAATTTTGACATTAAAGTAGACCCTTCTATTTGGGATGATGTTGATTCTCTTAATGAACTCGATAATGAAATCCTTTGCCGACCTTTCTCTGAGTCAGAGATTAAGTGGGCTCTTTTTCAAATGGAAAAGAACAAGGCTCCTGGCCCAGATAAAATCCCTATTGAATTCTATCAGTGTTGTTGGGATATAGTTAAAGAGGACATTATTGAACTTTTTTGTGACTTCCATAAGAATAAGGTTTACATTAGTCGACTAAATTATGGTATTATCACTCTTCTCCCCAAAATAAAAGAAGCCTCCAAGATACAACAGTATAGACCAATCTTGTTCAATTTTGTAGCTGATTGTCTCACTCGAATGGTCTTAAAAGCTCAGAATAATAGTTTGTTTTGTGGTCTAATAGGGAATATTATTTCAAAGGGAGTTGCAATTCTTCAATATGCTGATGATACTATCATCTGTCTGAAACATGATTTTGAGTGTGCAAAAAACATGAAAATGCTACTGTATGTGTTTGAGTTACTTTCTAGTCTCAAAATTAATTTTGACAAAAGTGAGATTATAATGATCAATGACAATGATGAGTGGGGAACAAAGTATGCTGAGCTATTCAATTGTCAATTACGGACTTTTCCCATTAAGTATTTGGGAGTCCTAGTAAGTCTTAGTAGGTTACATGTGTTGGATTGGATTCCCCTGGTTGAAAAATGCAGAAAAAGGTTGGGGGTTTGGAAGGGAGGTAATCTGTCTATGGCTGGAAGAGCAACTCTTATTTGTGCTAGCCTCAATAACTCTCCTATGTATCATATGTTTGTTTACCTCCTCCCAAAATCCACAACAAAAGACATTGATAAGATTAGGAAGTCCTTCTTTTGGCAAGGGGATGGAACAAAAAAGAAATACCATCTTGTGAAATGGGATAAGATATGCAAACACAAGAAGAAAGGTGGTGTGGAAATTAAAAATCTGAGAAAGTTAAACATCAGTTTGCTATGCAAATGGTGGTGGAAACTTGAAAATGATGAAGATCTTTGGCAGAAAATCATCAAAGCAAAATATCTTGCCCAAAAAAATATTCACTTGGTATCACATAGACTGGGGGACTCACCAATTTGGGGAGATCTGTTAAAGATCAAACCAATTTACATGCATGGTAGGAAGATAAGAATTGAAAATGGGGACATTACTAGGTTTTGGGAAGACACCTGGTTGACTGATAGCCCTTTGAGTATTCTAGTCCCAGAGCTACATATCTTATGTGAACAAAAATAAATTTGTGTTACTGATGTTAAGAATGGTGATATTGAGATCACCTTCAGAAGATGGCTACCTAATAACCTTCAAAACATTTGGAATCTGATCTGGGAAAAAGTGTTAACATTTCGGTTATCTGATAATTCTGATAGGGTGGAATGGAAGCTAGGAAAGAAAAATTGCTTTACTGTCAAGTCTGTTTACAGTGCTTTAACTGATAGAGAGGCTGGCTATCACTACAATCATATTTGGTCAGGGCAGATCCCTGCCAAAATCAAACTCTTCATGTGGCTTATGAAAAACAATGTTGTGCTTACTAAAGATAACATGGTTAAAAGGAAATGGAAAGGCAATCCAGAGTGTTACTTTTGTAACTATCATGAATCGATTGACCATCTTTTCTTCTCTTGCTCAGTTGCTAAAACTGTTTGGGGTTGCATTGCTAAATGCTTGGGGGCTAATATTATTCCCAAGAATTTTACCCACTGTTGGAGATTGTTGGAGAAATGGCTCTCTGATAAGAAAAAAGTACATGTTTGGGGGTTGTTGTTGTTTGTTGGGCTATATGGAAAGCAAGGAACAAAGCGTGCTTTGAGAAAAAATTGATTAAAAATTCAATTGAGATTATTTGCCATGCTTGTGCATTAATGAGATATTGGACAGGGCTATTTGCAGAAAAAGATAGAGAATCACTTGAAGATGGTGTGAACACGATGCTGAAGCTGGCGTTGGACATTCTGACCTCCAAACGTGACAAGTCGCCAGATGATCAAGGCAAGATGAAGGATGGTGGTTTGGATTAGCTTGGACTTGATGAAGCTGGCGATTACAAGAAGGTCTTTTGCTACGGTTTTCTATAGGGTCATGATGAAAGACCCGTGGTTCTTTTAAACTTTCCCCCTGTTGAACTGCCTTATCTGTTGTCTGATCTCATGGTTGCCTTGCCTTTGCCATCTGGGCATTAGGTAATTTTTTAGTAGGTTTTAGCTATGTTAAGTCTTTGATCTGAAAGGTTCAGGTCTCCTTTTGCGTTGTTGGTCAAACGCATGCTTGTAATATCTCTTTCTCTCTCAAATTCTTATCAACTCTGTATTTCCGTTTTCTGAATGGAAATGGGGAATCTTCCCCTTATCGAAAAAAAAACGCCGATAATGAGATGATAGATTGCCTGCTGCCATGGCATGTGCCATTTCGTTTTTTTTTCCACCATGCCAACACACACACACAAAAGTCATTGTATTGCCATCCCAGCATCCATCATCTCTTTACAACCACAAGAACTGACAGGGGTGATCAGCGAGATTTACTGCTGCACGAGACTGATCTATCACTGTCGTCCGTCGTTAACCTACTAGATTACCTGCTTCTCAGCCTAAGATTAGAATCGTACGTTTGACGAGACTGTGCATGAGGTCGATGGGTTTCAACTGCACAGCACGGAAAGACGCTACTGGTCAGCCACCGCTCATGAGCATTTCGTGAGAGGCTGTTTTCACGCAGTTTTCGGGTAAACGTCTCGAGGCCCCGTTCCCGTTTTGATGTGGATGCCTCTGCCTGTGCTGTGTGCTGTCGATCGGCGCGCGTGCTTCGCTGCTTTTCTGACGGACGGGGCTGGGGCTCGTGCTCCTCCTCCTCCACCCCGGGGCGAGAGCGAATATACGGCTGGTGGAGCTTGGAAGAATGCGTCGCCGATCCGCCATGGCTTTTCTTTTCGTTTCGTTTCGTTTCTTTTCGCTGCCTAGTTTTAGCGCTCTCTCTCTCTCCGTTTGGGTCGGATTCCATGCTCTTTACCTTTCCCCTTACCACTTTGGGCTAAATTACGTAAAGAACCTCGCCTAAATGCGGTGCCAGCTTTTTTTTCCCCACCGGCACCTCCCTAGCTGGGTGAAGTTCACCTCATCAGTCATCAGTCATCAGTCATAACCCATCACTGAATGGATTCTTTCTCTCTTTCTTTCTTTTTTTCTTCAGCGCGCGAGTTCAGACGAAAGGAATCCTCTCCTATTATCCAAAATAGTAGTAGCGCTGGTGTTATCCTCTGTCGTTCTGTGCATGCTTGTGTTACCTTTTGACCAGTTCTTCAGAGAGAGCTGGGAGGAGGATTTGGATTTGCCTCTATAATTGGTGCTGGTGCTGGTGCTGGTGCTGGCTAGTGATTGTCTTTTCAGTAGGTCAGGGATCAAGATTGTAGATAGATGATGATTAAAGGAATAATCAATTAAGAGACTAAGAGTATTACTAGTATAATAGTTCTGGTTTCCTACTAGCTCATTATGTCCTGTTGGAAGATAATTACTAATCAAATGGTCACAACACGAGGTAGGAGTAAGCCACAAGGGGGAAAGGCATATGCATGGATTATTCCTCCTGCATGCGTCCACTGCGATTTGGCCGGGTTGAAAGCATCCACGCATGTCGAGACTCCAACAAGCTCACTTTCTCATTAATCCATGTAGTTAACAGGTCAACGAACGAACCAACATATTCTGACAGATGCACGCTGAAAACTCGCCGGAACTTGCCTGAAAAAAAGTACAGTGTTTTTGTTTTTTCAAAAGAAAAACTGTTTGTTGGTGGAGCTAGGATGCTGCTGCGTGCGACCATCATCTGCCATTCCCTAGCGGAAACGTAAAGAAGGTGAGAGTAGTAGGCGAGCGAGCACTGAGCCTGAGCCACTGACTGATGGCTGGCATGCGAAGTTGGTGCCATTGAAAGGCAAGCATCCTCTCGCCATCAGCAGTAGTGTATAAAATAGGGCATGCATGCATGCTTATCTGCTGCTGCTTTGGCTAGCTTACCAGTCAGTCTCGTCTTTGCTTAGGAGGAGGACTTTAGGTGATGGCATGATGCATATCTTTTTCTCCAGAAACCCTGTTGGTTTTTGCCGTGGGGTAGCCCGTAGCCGGCTAATTCTCCGCTATACTACTGTACAGCTGGAGCTGGACAGAGGAAGGCGGGCGAGACGTCAGGAGTGACAGCATGCATGACCATGAGACATGGACGCCGCTGCCTGCGTAAAAGCTGCGTACCGGCCATGGACGGACGGACAGGGGGGCCATTTTGGCGTCTCGTCGTTGGACAGTTTCTAGGTTGAGCCATTGACTATCGAGGCGCATAGATAGCATTTCTTCTCGGCATATTTTAGTAGTAGTATCTGCAAGATCATATGGGCATATGGCAGCAGTTATTAGCCTCAGCCGGGCACAGTTGAAACTTCAAACCGTACCCTTGTCAAAACAAAAACAAAAAAACTTCATACTGTAACAGAGCGCCTCTGCCGGCGCATGCAGCAGCAGGCACTTTTTTAAAAAAAAAACGTTACAATATTACTAGTTAAACAATTTAAACATAATCAGATTTATATATTAAAATATACTAATTTATTATACTTCATAAATAATATCAGATTCATCATAAAAAATATAATATATGTATTAGGAATAATATACATGATATTTTTTTTCTAAGAATTTAATTTAAAAAGTAAGTCTAATCACTTTGAGGAACTAGCCACTGAATTTGTTTGGTCGTTTCGTAGAGCTCCTCAAAGCAATTTTTTCTTGAGAACCACTCCTCCCAGCAGTGGTGAAGAGGGAATTTTTCATGTTCCTACGTTTTTTCTATAAAAATGAATTTCATGTGAAATTTTCTGTGAAAATTCTACGTTCATGCGTTCCAAACAGCCCCTAGTACTCCCTCCATACCAAATTATATGGCATTCTAAGAATCATGGAGAGTCAAAGCATATCAATTTTGACCAAGAATTATAGAAAAAAATTATAAAAATTTATGACATCAAATAAGTATATTATAAAAAATATAATTGTTAAAAAATCTAATGATACTTAGTTGACATCATAAATATTATTATATTGTCATATAATTTTGATCAAACTTGAGATATTTTAATTTTTCAAGATTCTTGGAATGTCTTATAATTTGGGATAGATGGAGTACAAATTTTGGTATGCGGTATTTATCGCATAGTTTGAGTGTAGAAAAATTGATAGCATCTAATTATATAATAAAATGATAGCATCTAATTTATGTGGCAAATAAATGATAAAATCTAAATTTCAACTTTCTTAAAAGCATCTCAAGTCTGACCAAATTTATTAATAAAATAATAACATTTATGATATCAATAAATATTATTATATTATTCATTAACTGTATTTTTTAATATATCTATTTGATGTCATAAATCTTTATAATTCTTACAATAGATTTAATTAAACTTGAAATGCTTTGACTCTCCAACAAAGTTAAAATGACTTATAATTTGGAAGGGAAAGAATAATAAAAGAATGACTCTCTAGTTAGGTCCGTTTGATTCAATGAGCAAACAACTCGAAGCCAACAATAGGCTCTAGTATGTATCTAAATAAGAAGGCTAATGGCCTAATGGGTCAACTTTTGTCATGTACATGTATATAGCTTTTGTTATGTATCTATATTTTGATACATTATATGATGTTTTAGCTTTTCTAGGTTCATAGTTTTTGCTACGCTTCTACATATATATTATGTCCAGATATATAATAAAATCTAGAAATACCAAAGTGTCTTATAATTTAGGACGGTGAATTTTAGATTTATTTAAAAAATATATTATAATGAGTTTTTTAAGAATTTGTTATCTATATCTTTGATATTAAACTCTATATATCAAGTACAAAAATATGTTTTCATTTTTTTTGGTGGGGCACCCCTAACATCCGGACTCCACACCTGTAGCCCTTGTATATATGTATTACAACAATCTTGTATGCATGCATCTCATTTGTATATATGAATCAGACTGTAGTCTCAATTGAATTAACTAATAATTAAGCGTAAGAGAATTTAACTTTTGACTAGAAAAGACCAATAAAGCAGTAATAGTAGTACCTTGCAAGACGTACGACCGACGGTCGAGAAACCGCAACTGTTTTCACGAGAAGAGGCGAGCATCTAGATTCTTAGACCACACACCACATGACATGCATGCATGCATGCAGCTGCAACTGACTGACTGACTCCCTTGCCTCTCGGCCCCTCCCGTGACCTGAGATGAGAGGAGCCTTTGTTTGGACCAAGCAGCGCAACGCAACGCAATAAGGCATGGCAAAGCTCACAGTAACATGAAAGCGCTTGTCACGGAATCTCGCTTTACCTGCCTGTTTGTGGTTGTGTCCCCTACCTATGGCTGTGTCGTGTGGGTGGGGGCCCGGCCCGGGGCTCGCTCATATTTCTGCCGCGCAATGCAAATGCATGCATCCACAACGGGTCAACCGAGCAATTACTGCTGCCACTGCCAGAGGGGACGACCCAAACCAAAACCCCTGCCGATCGAGGAAATGAGCACTATACTCCCGTTCCCGTACGTACGAGCGCAGTCCATTCAAGGCGGGGCCGGTGTTGCCGAGCCGTTCAGCTTTCCGCCACGCGCAGGCCAAACCAGCGGCGGTCGTAGTAGGGGCCGCCATGGCATGCCAGTTGCCACCACCAGCCACGCACACCGCCGCAGATAGCGGTACAGCAGCCAGGCGTACGGCCACGCACGCAGGTCCTCGGGCGGACCAGTCTCGCTCCGCTGCTCCTGCTGCCTCCGGCTTCGCATCGCACAGTGCGCGCACGACGACCGGGCCGGCCGGCCGCCACCAACCCCGTCGCACTCAGCCACTGGTGAACGCCGAACGGGCGACGGCGAAACGAGCGAGATCGCTCGCGCTCGCGCGTGGATCCGCGGCGGCCTAAAACGCCGTTTTCCCCGGCCCCCCCCCCCCTCCTTTTCCTCCTCAAGACCCTCCAGGCGTCGTCCCATCTGGTCGGGGGGTTTACGGTGGCTGCGTGCCGGCCTGCCGGGGGGGTTTTTTTATTTTTCGTTTTTCTCTTAAACTGCCTGTAGGGGTACGCACGCCTCGGTGCGAATGGTGGTGGTGGGGGCCATCGGTGACTCTCCGATTTGCTTGCTGCTCGCCAATTGCCAGGTCGGGTGTGTCGGGTTTTGGGTGACTTTTTGGGGAGCCGAGCTGAGAGGAGCTCGGCTAGGGGGTGCGGATCGCGTGTTTCCCCGGGAATGCGGAGCGCAGCATGGCATGGCAGGGCGGGCGGCTCGAGCTCCCGGTTTGGGCTCCCCCGGGCCCGGGCCCCCGGCCCTGCCCGCGCCCCCTGGGCCGCCCCGTTTTCGCTGGGGAGGGGGGGGGGGCAACGCCAAAAACAACTTTTAAAACTAATGACGCGCCCGTGCCAGGGGGGGGGATCACTTCACCGCTCGGCGCCGGGAACATGGCCAAGCTTTTTTTTGGGTTTTTTCCAACCCGGCGCCCCTTTTCCCCGTGCCTCTGCTCCCGTCCCGAAGCCCCCCGCTTGTCCCTTGCTTTTTGTTCCGTCCGACGATGACAGAAAAACAGAAGACACCAGGCATTTGGGGGGGCGTGTTTACACCTACAGTACGGCGTTTTTGCGGCACCCCAAAGGGGTGCTGCTGAGGTCGACCGCGGCCGACGTCGTTAAATTTTAAATCCCCGTGCCATGAGTGATGAGTCCACCAGTCACCGCAATGATGCCAGGGCCGCCTCGTTTCGTTTACATTACACATACACCTGTTTTTTCCCCCAAAATTTCATGCATGCCGCCGCGGCGGGGGCGAACTGGCTGGCGGGCACGTAGGGGCGCAAAGCGTCGGTCGGACGACCGAGCCCCTCGCGCACGGGGCCCCCCGCCCGTCGTCGTTGCGGCGCCACGCTGCACACAGCTTTCTCTGCACAGCCCCCCGCCTCGCCACCGTCCGCACCCGCCGGCTGTTCCGCTCCGCAGGGTTTTTCCACAACCGGCGACTCCCCCCACCCTTTCCCCCCCTTTTTCAAACGCCAACTGCCAACAGCCTGTGCCCGGCACGGGCCGGTGCACCCCCCTGCTTGCCTTTGCCTGCTCCAGAGGTCCAGAGGGGCCGGGCACGGACCCTCCCAAACGCTACCTGCATGTTTTTAATCCAGGTTTACCGACCTTTGTAAGCCTACGACCTCTAGGAGTAGTAAAGCTAGGCCGCTTTTAAATGCACAGCCAACACGGGTCCGGGCGGAAAACTAATCACCCCGCCGGGGCCTCAAACAAATTTCGCCCGCCTACCTAGCTAACCCTTTTTTGGGCTGGCTGTGGCCGGTGACAACCTTAGCTACCTGCCTGTGGGGGCCCCCCCCTGTCAGCGGTGGTGACATGAGGGGGGAACGACGGCAACGAAATTCATTCATGCTTACCTCCTCCTCGGGTGTACCCTATTACTAGTATTTTGCCTTTCTCTCGGGCAATGCGCAACAGCGCCCCGGGGAAAATGTTATCAACCCAAGTTGGGCCCGTTGCTTTGCACATTGGGCAGGCAGGCCAAACAGATACCCCCGGTTTGCCTTTGACAACGACCACGGGGAAAGGGAAGGGGAAACGACTACGAGCGAAACAAAAAGGGCCCAAGCACTGCAACATTCGAACTTGAATTCACCCCTTGGAACGTTCAAAGCCAAATGTGACATCGTAACACCCAACAGTCGGAAAACCCTGGGGACAGTTTGCTTACATACAGGTGCATATATAGCCGCATTTAAACCAGTAAAGGGGAAGGGGAAAACCTAACCTAATCCGGTGCTAGTACAACAAGCCCCTTTTTTGAAACGAAACCCCGTGGTTCTACCATCCAATCCACTATTTTCCAATTCCCCAAACCCCAAACCCGAAATCCAAGGGTCGGCAGGAAACCAGCAGAGGCATGGGCTCATCAAGTGCCTTTCCTCCTCCTCTATCCCTTCAAATTCTAAATTCTCGGGGCACAATCCCGCACATCAAATCTGTACTATTAAATATAGATAAAAAATATAACTAATTATACATTTTTTCTGAAATTTTGGGGGAGACGAATCTTTAAAAGTCTAGTTACTTCCTGATTGGGAACAATAATTACCACATCAAACGAAATTGCTAAAGGGGGAAAAAATTTAAAAATTTTTTTTTTTTCTGGATCTAAACAAGGGGTCAGGGGCCCTTTACCTCTTTTTACAGGTGACAACGAGGGGGAACCCCTGGGCTAGTAAGCAAAAAATTTAAAGGCCAACCCCTCCGTGGATTCAAAAATCTTGGGCTACGGCCTTTTGGGGTTTTCTTGGGGCCCAATTTTTTTAACCCAAAACCTTTTTCCCCTGTGGTGGTAAGTACAGTTTACGACTGGCGTAGGAAATATATGCCCCCTGTGCCCTGTCACCCGGGTTTTTTGTTGTGTGTATTTGAAGTACATATAGGTTAAAAAACGGTTCCCAAATTTAGGCATGGAAAATGACAACTCACGAGTGCGTGTGCGTGGGCCCTTTTCCCCCTTTCTCATAGCCCAAGCAAGAGGGTTTTGGCTACGGATCGAATTGGAATCGGGAAGAGAGCCCCCGGCCCACCACCTAGCCGGGGGGCGGGCGTGCTGGTCGTCCCCCCCCCCGTGCTGGGACTGGGAGCACGCGGTCGCCCCCGGGGTTGCTCCACCCCCCCACCGCCCGCCTGCAGCGAAGGGACGTAAAATTTTTGTCCGAGGCACTTGCGCCCTATGCGCCCTGGCCATCACCCATCAGTACTCGCTGGGGCCCGATCAATGTGCCCAGGCGCCCATGGCGTCCCGGCAAAGTCTCCTCTCTTCCTCAAGGGGTCTGCGAGGACGGCAACCCTTTGGTTTCAGATGGATCGAAAAAATGGGAGCTTTAAACTTTAACGTTTTTAGGAAAAAAAAAATAGACAAAGAAAATAATATCTGGAGAGTCTTTCCCAAGTACCAGATGCTTTCCCCCAGAACATATTCAAACAAAAAACTTTTTTTGGCAAAATTAGCAGCGCAATGAACATTTTACGGGGATCGGTCCCTGTATTTCCAAAAAAGGGGCGATGGCTCTCTCACCGGTAAAATGCGGGTAATCGTACAATGCAGGGGCAGCCCAGAAGGTATTTTTATATGACATGCCGACAGGGCCCAAATGCAGGACGGGTTTCTGAAGAACCCCCCTACTTTTATGATGACAAAAAGACACTTTCCCAAATATTTCCTTGTCCCTTTCTAAACCCTATAATCTATCTTATAGGTTCTCAATAGTTTGCGCCCCCCTGTTGGCGCTCTATTGATCCACATAGCTAAAAGGGCACTAAATAAGCACGCGAATAGGATGCACACCCTTACATCCAGTTTAAAAACTTCAACCAAATGCTTTTCAAGCTAATTTTAGCTATAATAAAAAAAACATACAACATGTGCCATCTTGTAGAAAATGCAGGTCATGCTTTGGGGACTGAAGTTTCGCACGAGCTAAGGGCATCGTGACAGTGATCAGTAAATACAAGCAGATCAAAAGGGAGATATGTAAAAAAACCCCGGGTCATCAAGAAAAAAAGAATATATTGAGGGCCCAAAACCCAGATGATTAAGCACTAAGTTTTTACCCCCCAAAGCTTGGGGACTTTCCTTTTCCAAGTCCCCCTTTTTTTCCCATGAGCATTCTGTACACCCTTCTAGAGCATTTGTCCCCCAACCCTTTTTTGGCCTACGTCACCCGGGGATTTTCCCCACCTCAAGTCGCAAAGCGACGTTCCTTCTCGACAACCTGTTTCAGAGAAAAGGGTAAACACAAAAGGGCCTAGTTCCAAACTTTTTTACTCTTATGAACGCAGGGGACAGCCTCACTGTTTTACTGGCCCCCAAAAAATTCATTAAAAAAGAGTTTTCTCATACAGGGTTTTCTTCTTCCAGATGGCATAAGCATATCTTGGCTGGATGGGCCCGGGGTCGCTATTAAAACTTTTAACCTGTCAGGTATAATACATGTAGAATTCTTCATGCCCCCTGAGGCCAAAATATGGGATTTCATTTTACATGAAACTATTTTAAAAATAGAACTGAAGAAAAAAAATAATGAACTAGAAACTAAATCTCTGTTTTTATTTCAAGGGTAAGCTTACCATTTTTAATTGGGTTAGTTCAAAAGACAAATCAGAATACTACTTTTCTAAGCAGGGAAAAAAATTTTAGGAACCTAGTAGAAAGGCTAGGCTAGACACTGAATTTGGAGAAAAATCCCAGTTAAAAGAACGAGTAACTAGTTTTTTGGGGTTTTTTTACAAATTTTTATAAAATTGCAGCTAACTCATGCAAATGCAAAAGTTTATTGGGGGTTTTAAAATGTACTGATTGTAAGTTAGTGCCCTGCTGAGGGTGGGGGGGTTTCAGTGAGGTGGTGGGGGTTAGAAAGAGAAGACAGCAATGGGGGATTGGGTTTGTTATTTACTCCTGTAAAACATACCAGGGGTTGTTCTTCGCCAAATTTCCTTTTTTGAAAAAAAATTTTTTTGGGATTAAAATTTCACCCTTGGCAGCACAGATAACCATGTCAGTGGTTTCCCGAAAAAAAAAATCCGGCGGAAAAAATCAAACATGGGAATGGGTTTTTGGCAGCAAATAGAATGCAGACCTGCACTAAATGGATATCCATATCACAATGCCAAAATTAAAATACAAGCCAAGGGTTTAAACCCGTCATATCATTTTTAAAAAAAAATTAGGGTACATCCATCTAAAAAAAAAATATGCACATGCCTGCTGAACTAAAAGAACTTGGTTTTAAACCCCCCTGCATTTTTAAATTTTTTTTCTTGTCACTCCCTTTCAACAATGATAAAAATCAGGGGTTTTTCCCGTTTTCCCCCTCATTTTTAAAATTTCCCTGCATCAAACGGAATAAAAAGTTTTCCTTTTAAGGGACAGCAGACTTTTAAAAAATTGAACATTTAACTTTCATCTTTGCTATACAGTGTAGGTTTTTCCCAAAAAAACACATGATTTGCAATGGACCCCCTTGATGGACAAAAAAAAGTGGCCATGCATAACCCGTTAGCACAAGGAAAAAAAATACCATACATCAAATTTTTTGATTTTACTAGAAAAAATCTTGTCTAAGTAAAGTAACTTTTTTTGGATTTGCATTTTGCAAGATAGTTGTCAGGCCCCCCAAAGGGGCTTTTTACTACTTCAGTTCATCTATGCATTGGGCCCTTGGGGGGAACTTTTGTATAGTGTGTTGCCAGTTTGCATAAAAACCCATTTTTAAAAAAAAAATGTAAAAAAAATCCCCGGATAAATAAAGATCATCATGGGAAAAAAAAAGTAGAAGATTAAAAGGGTTACTTTTGAGAACATTTGCATTCACCCCCCCCCCATGCCCAAAAATAAAAGCATGAATGTTAAGAACTAAATTTTTCCCAACATTTTTGTTTAAAAGGGTTCAGAAAATTTTGGTTAAATTTGGCAGTGAAACACCATACAAAGTTAAAAATGTTTTTTTTTTTTTTTAAGGCCAAACTAGAACAGACAAAGTATAATTCAGATTTAGAGAGCTCCCCATTTGTTGAGTAGTTCATCAATTTATTAATGTGTAAAAAGGGGAAATTTTGGGGTATCCATCACGAACTCTTTGGACATGATCAAAAAAACGATCGGTTTTTATAAGATTACAAAAATCCCCGGCTTCAAGCATAACTGCGACATATTTCACTTGTGACAATGGATTTTGGTTCTGTAAAATATGTCACCTATGATTTTAGGATATATTTTATGTTGATAAGGGTTAAAAAGGGTTTGAGAGGGAAAAAGGAAACTGTGCACCTATCACAGCTATATTTAAAATCGGAAAAAAGCCCGAGCATGTCACAGGAACATTCAACTTCCTAAAAAGAACCCTAATTTTTTTCTTAGTAGGTTCATAGGAAAAAACCATTCTCTGTCAAAAATTGAAAAAAAGGGGCCTGTTAAAAAGAGGCAGATTTTAGTAGCGAAAAAAATATGGAAAACAGCGAATGCAAAAATGGTTTTTTGTGGTACAAAAATAGTTCCATACTCGAACAGCCTCCCAATGGAGCCCTTTGGATAACACGTTGTCAAACTCAAACGTAATAGTTCTAAAACAAGTTTTCTGATTTCCCCCTTTTGAATTGCTTTTTCCATTTTTTTCTTCTTAGCTGTTATCTTTCAAAGCTTTCTTCGTAGTTTATCTTCCTACAAATAACCCAAAATGTGATCTATAATCTATCTTATGCATGAAAAAGAATTCTTGTATGAAAAAAACTTGTGAAACCCGTGTTTTTGCTTTCTTTCTTGAACAGTTTGTCTTTTCCTCCTTTGCAGTTTCTTCCCCGCCTACATAATTTGCATGAAAGCCTCATCACTTTAAACTACAGTAACTTAGTCCATTCTTGACAAAAGCCATACCGGTTGTCTTTTTGCTTTGCTTGAACATGTTGGGCATTGTCGTCCTTCTGGCACATCATCGCTTCCTAATGACATGGGTTTGTCCTTGAGTTACAATTAGGCGTGTTGATATATCTAATCTTAAACATGGCACTAGAATGCGCATGCGAACTAGTCAGTTTTGCCTTTATTTATGCTATGAAGCGTGTTTTTTTTTCTTGAATAGCATATAATGTTTCTACTGATGCAGAGATTATTGCGTTTAAAAATTTTACATATATGATTATCGTCCCTAAACAGAAATGCATAAGTCAAAACAGTTTTCCATTTTGTCAATGAATTCAACCCCAAGATCGGACTTTACCATATTGCTTGGGAAATTGTCAAAGGCTCCCTGTTCATGATGTATCACCGACTCATCGTCACTATCAAGGATATAGGAGAGGTAACTCCCGTGAAATTGAAACAAGTGTCATTACTAGGCTACTGCGAGTAAGCAAACCATGGTGAGTTTAGAACCCAGTGTTATTGGGGGGGAAAAATAGTGATGGTTTGTTCATAAAAAACGCATGGAAGTTGCTGATATGAGTTCAAAGATAATTCACAAAATCTGAGCTGTGTTGTAATTCTTTTTTTTATAATACCCAATTAATGTAAGCTGAAAAAATACTAGAAACAAATCTTTTATTAGAACAAGAAACCCTTTAAGTAAAGGGAAAACCGTGTACTTAACAAAAATCAGTAAGTGTTGATTCTTCATGACTGAAAAAAGATAAAAGCAGCCCCAGGCAAGGGCACTTTCGGATCCTTTTTTGCCGGCGGAGCGATGACATGCCCGGGGCAGGGTGGGGGAACCCAGCGCGTGGAGAAGCCGGGGCTCAAAGGCAACCCGAGGCCGAAGAACCGGGACAGCTGTCTCCCGGGGAATGGAAAATGGGGCGGGAAAAAAACAGACTCGGGCCTGTCGGGAACAACGGGACCGGGGCCTGAGGGGGCCCCGCCCCCGTCCACCACAAAAACCCGGCAGTTTGGGGCACCGAGGAGAGCCGCGGTTTTGGGCGGTGATGGGTTCGTCGAGGTCGATGGAGACCGAGGAGCGCCTTCGCTTTGGCGGGGACGGGGACGGGGTGTCGTCGAGGTTGAGGGGGGCCTCCGCCGCAAACCAGTGGCCCTTCTCCCGGGGGCGGGGACGGCGAGAACGCGTCGAGGAAGTCGCGGGAGGAGGTTCCGGGGATCCGAGGGACCGCCTGCGGGGGGAGAGGGGCGGCGGCGAGGCCATTGTCGTCGTCGTCGTCGTCGTCGAGGATGTTCACACGGGGACGGAGCCGCCAGGGGCGAAGCGGGGTTTGGGGTTTCGCCTAGCCGAGGCGGATAGGGGGAATTTTTTTGGATTTGGATTTTGAGAGGTTTGGCGGTTAGGGCACCCGGGGGTTCCGGCCGCGGCGCCGGCTGCAGACAGCGACTGTCGCTGGCTCTGCGGCGCTTCTATCGCGGAAGGAAGGCTTCGCAAATTTGCCAGGCCTGTCGGCCCGACTGGCCGTTGTCTCCAGCGTCCACACACACGAACAGCGGCCCGCGGGCTGTGTCCAGACCATATTCCGTTCCGGATGGGCCATTAGCCGTTCAGCTGGGGTCTATGGGCTTCTTGTGTGTAGAACGTTTTTTTAAAATTTAAATATGTGTGCTCCCCTTAAAAAAAATAAAAACCTCTTCTTTTCTTGAAAGACCAGTAGGGATCGGGAGTGTATAATATCCCTGGAGACCTTAAGAGGGTCCCACATGCGATGAGGTGAATCATATTTTTTTATTTTCTCTATTCTAAACTATAATAAGCTATTTTTTCATTTCTAAATTCATAGCATTTACTATGTATAAAAGTGCATGTTTAGTTTTGGTAATTGGTGACAACTTAGGTGAACTAATATGTGTTTAATGTGAGACACACAGATGATTTAGTCCTTATAAAAAAGTAAGAGCAAGCAATAAAGCATGAAGAGATAGCTTGTGCATATTTATGGTGCTCAATTTTTAAAGTGAAGGAGCTCATAGCATATGAAACATGACATGGAGTCATGTGACAATGTGGAGAAGGTCAAGGCATGACTTAGCTTGATGGAACCGATTGCAAGTGTGAAGGCAAATTGGAGGTTTGAAGCGTTTGATCGCGTGACGGGAGGCTTGAGCAAGACTTGGCCACCGATGGACGAAGGCAATGGGGGAAGGGCAAGTGAAGTCAAGATCGATGAACCAATGTCACGTGATGATATGAAGTGGATCATGTCATTTGTGATAAGTTGGTGCATGGGTTGCATCAACATTGGAGAAAGGAAAAATGGATTTTATTCATTTGTGATTAGTTGGTGCATGGGTTGCATCAACATTGGAGAAGGAGATGAAATGGAATACACAAGGCAAAGGTTAATTAGAGCATTTCATTTCACCGGTCATAGTTGTTTAGAGAAGTGTTTGACCGGGTTGAGTTTATGGAAAAACCGTACTATCAAGAGGGATGCATAGTAGACTAGCTTGATGAGGAGAGAGTGCTCAAGTTACTAGTCTAGAGACGTTTGAGAGAGCCGTGCAAAAAACGCATACTTAGAAAAGTGTTTCGTGGTTTCTACTGAGCCACCGGTACTCCGGTCAGCTCCCCGGGGGTTTTCTCGCCGCAGGGCACTTTGAAGATGTGCTGAAAAATGAACTACCGGTAGTACCGGTGAGCAACCGGTATGTACCGGCACTAACTTTATGCAACGGCGAAAGGCTCCACGTCGGTTACTGGTACTGCGTCGGGAGCTCCGGGGAATAAATAGGCCGCCCCTTCCCATGGGGGGGCACCCAACCCCATTATTCCATCCTACACCTAAGAAAAAGGGTCCCAAGTGCCTCTCTCTCCCCCCATGCTCCTAGGCTTCAACCATGGTGGATTTGTGAAAGAGAAGTGAGTTTGAGGGTGGAGGGATCGATCTACGTTTGAGTTTGATTTTCCCCTTCTTATCGGTTGCTTTGCATTTGTTACTCTTGGATTCTTGGAATCCTAGCCGGTAGGTGTTCTTCGAGATTGTCCGTGTCGATTCATTGTGAGGGCATCCCGAATCGTTTGTATTGCCCCTTTCAATCCTTGTGGAAACCTTGGGCTAACCTTTGTGGTTGCTTGAGGGAGGCAAGGAGGTGGAAGAGACTCTGACCTTTTTGTGGTCACCTCAACACGGGATTAGGAACTCCTTTGTGGGGCCCAAACCTCGGGATAAATCTTGAGTCTCGCGTGCTTGATTTGTGGAGATGCTTCGACTATCCTTTGTTCTTTTTTTTCTTCGTGTTCTTCCTCTCTTCCTCAAAGTTCATGGGTTTTGGAAAGGCCCCCGATCTACAAATTAGAGAGGAACCAATCCAAGCAAAGCTCAACATCCCATCCTCAACCTCAAGGAGTGTGGGGAAAAGCTCGGATCCGGATTCAAAGCTCATCTTCTTTGGATTTCGGAGCTACAGCGCTACCCCCGGGGTAGTACCGGTCAGCCCGGTAGTACAGTTCGGGGGTTTGCATTCTCTACACTAGTTTACTTATTGTTTCATACTTGTGTAGTGTTTATGGTTGCTTTGTAACTATTTATAGCTTGTGTATCTTGCTATTACCTTCTTGCTTGTGTATCTAAAGTAGCTATTGAGCGACTAATTTACTTGTGTTTTTTGTTAGTCACATTATTTAGCTTGTGTAGTAGCTTTTGAGCTCTCTAGTTTGGCTTGTGTAGCCTTGCTTTTGAGCATTACTAGTGAGCTTAGACTTTGTGCGCTTTGCTTTCACTAGTTGTGTAGGAGCTCCTGGTTTGCTTAGGTACTAGTTGCTTAGGTTTGTGTGCCTTGCAAACTAGACTTGTTAGGTGAGCTTCCTAGCCCGGCACCGTAGTAAGCTTTCTTATCATAATTTGCTAGGTGCTAGTGTTATAAGTAGATGGGTGTTGTGTTGTCTAGACCGATAGTTTTAATTCCGCATTTATTTCGGTTAGCCAATGCGATAATTTTTTTAGATACGCCTATTCACCCCCTCTAGGCCAATTGGTCCTTTAAAATGTATTTACTAGACATGGCATATAAATAAGTGCATACCAAAAACTAAAACATTTTTAATTTAGAAGGAAGGAAAGTAATATCACATGTATAGGTAGGTCCCACTAAAAAAAAACATTATCTTAAGGGTGGTCCTAAGATTGAGACCTAATTATAGGAATCTTTAGCTTAAGACTGATGCGGGTAATGTATAAGACTGACCCATGAAACCCACGTCGGCCTTAAGATCAACGAAATTGATACACTTCGTGCCCTAAAGATTACAAGCTATAGTGATAGTTTTATGTAGAGTAGCAAAAAAGGAAGCACTCTCACCCAAATAAAAACTTAGGTTTCGTAGCCCACCGGGCCCATTGAAGCATTGATCAATCTTGCGAGAAGTATTCCTCTAGCATTTCTCAAGAACATGCATTATTCATCCTTGATTTTGAGATCATCATCCATCTATACATGAAACAAAATGTTGGTGTTTTGTGTCTTTTACATTGCAATTGTCATAATTTTTTGACTTTGAGTCTTTCAAATAACATAAACAATCCTACAAATAGATGGGCTAATTTGCTACATGAGCCTATCACTAGTTTTCAACTAGATAGTCAGCCAAACTCCATCTAATTTGGCCTAATTTTTAGCCCCTACTAGAACTAGCCCTTTGATCAAAATAGTCATAAGTTTCTTCAGACCCTCAAGAAAATTTCCCCCATATCAGTTTGGCTAAAAGGACTCCTTCATGATTTATGTATTTATGATTCCAATACTACCTTGGTACACAAGTAGTACAAAAATTTTCCATGTGATTTTGAATTCATCCTCATCCCTTCTATGAAAAGAATTTAGCCCCAATGGACTGTAATTCCTCACATGAATCCATAGCCCCACACTTGTAATAGTAAAAGCCCATAGAAACATCAGAAAGTTGCTAAGGCATGAGTTATTTAAGTTCGACCTCCTAGGGGAGGACACATTACTTTCCTTTCCACTGGTCCAATGTTTTTGATAATATTGTCATTCAAAAACCCTAATAGAAACCCTATGATATTGTAAAATATATATCCCATTATTATATATATATTATTGTTAGCTTCTCTTTATATGTAATTAAAAATGTAAGGGGGTCCTTTATTTGGCTTCCTAATTAGCCCCAAAACTGTAACACCCCTAGTGTTAATCATTAATAAAAACTGATCATGTCTCATATGCATTAAAACATCATTCATTTGTTGAAAAATTGGATATGCATTGAAAAAAAATGAGTTTTACTTGCTTATGTTTGATCAGTGTTGTGAATGCAGGTCATCTTTTCAAATTCTCAAAATTTAAATTTGAATCCAAACCCTAATTCCAGAGGGGGTGGATTAAACCCTAAACATGATTTTCAAAATCTATAAAGAATTTGCTATGGTTGTTTAAGCTAAGTGATAGAGCTCTGTTTGTTTTGCTTTTGTTGTGTTTGCAGTTTTTCAAGTGTTGTTCTGTTTTTAAAAGTATTTGAAAAGGGGGCAAATCCTTTTTAAAAGGTTTTTTAAATTCGAAAAATGCATCTTTTATTTCTAGGCCCCTTTTGAAAATGTGGTATTGACAAAGTTGTAGTCATGAAATTTTTAGCAACTTTCGTATTCAAAGTTTTTCATGAAAACCCCTGGAAGCTTGTGCATTTTGCAAAATAGTCACAGGGGCAGTTCAGACTTTTCCTCAAACAGTTGCATGGCGGCGGTTGAACTCGACGCCGACACCTGGCGGCCACCTGCCGACGCCACCGTCCGACTCCTGTACTTGATCGTCCTGTCCCTGTGCCGTGGCGCCCCACAGACCCCTTGCCGTCTTCAAAAACGGGACAATGTCCACTCCTGCCTCCCTTTCCACGCCGTGCCATCGCTTTGCTCTGTTCCACCGAGCTCTCCACCATCGTCGACGAGCTCTTCCGAGCTCGTTAGCCACTGGCAAACGCTCGATCCACTGCCTTTGTCTCGCTTTGACCTCGCGCATCCTCGGGTCGAGTTAGTTGAAGTCGCCGAGACCTCGTTTGCCCGGCACGACCGTTTCTTCTTCGGCTCTGGCGAGAGTGCCGCCGTTCGGGTCAGCCCTTGACCGAGCTACACAGGAGCCGCATTGCTTTTTCATCTTGTGTTTCTTGCTCTTTGTTCACCACTGATCCTTGTCGGCTTCTCCGTTTTGCAAATCGTGGACCATAGCTCCGGGAACATCTTCGTTTGCCGCTCGGTTCATCGTCTCCGCCGGCACGGTCTTCGTCGACAGCCGTCTCTGCTTCATCTCTGGCCATGCTTGCGAGCGCTTCGTGACCAGGTGAGCTCCTCGACCTCTCCGCCCCTCGATTGTCCTTGAATCGAGCCTTCGAGCTCTGTCCTCGAGCGCCGCCGTGGTTCATGGCCGGTGCGGCGGTGTGTTCGTCGTCTGATCGTTATAGTTGATCATTTTCTGATTTGAGTCTTGCGCTAGCTTCGTCTAGCCGTCCTGAGTCTGTTTCGAGGGGTGGTTGTTTGAGCGCGTGCGTGTTTTCTCCGGCGCACGTCAGTAAGCAGGGTGCCAGTTGCTGCGCTCGCCGCAAGGCAAAGATCGAGCACTTGGAGCTTGAGCTGGGTTGGCTGACGACCGACAGGGATGAGTTTGCTAGCAATGCTGACAATCTGAAGGGCAAGGTGGAGGAGAAGGAGGCTGAGTTGCAGGCGAGTCAGGCGCAGCTGGCAGCCAAGGCGACGGAGGTGACTATCGCTGAGAGTCTCATGTACGAGGCGATGGGAGAGAGAATGAAGCCTGGGACCGAGAGCACCCTTCTATCTGAGATGTACCTCAACTTGGGGCACTATGCAGGCAATCTTGAGGTGTACAAACAATGCTCTTCATGAGGAGGGTTCATCACCTCTACAACATGATGAACCCAGAGTACCAGCAGCAGGCCATGGCAGGAGGACCTTGGGGAGCTTTTCCAGGCAGAGACCTGTCCTTTGCAGACCAGTTCTCTGCACCTACACCTGAGGGTCAGGTGGAGCTGGCACCAGAGTCAGAGCCAGTGGTGATCGTCGAGGACGAGCAGGAGGTGGAGGTTCTAGTCTTAATGACGACAGTAGATCATGTTTCGCCTAGCTATCTAGTTCGATGCGAGTAGTGGATCTTGTGTAACATAATCTACCTTTATCGCTTTCAGAACTCTTTAGTTATCAGCACTGTGATGTTATGATGGTCATATAATATATAGTTGTGCACTTTAGTACTTTTATGCTTTGTTCCAATAAAAGTATGTTGTGCAAACAGATGGCTGAACATAACAGTGTTGGGGCTCATGATGGGAACTTCCTGATCCACCACCTACACCACCAACCTTGGCACAAACTTTTGGCGGCATTAATCAATGTTTCAGCAGACAATGTTCGCCTTTTGAATGAGCTGCTCAGCATCACTAGCAAGGTGGCAATGAACGTCGTGGTCGCAATAACCAGGAGACGACTTATGTCGATTTCACAGACACGCGTCCCCCGGTGTTCACCAAGGCATATGAGCCTTTAGAAGCTGATGATTGGCTCCATACCATGGAGCAGAAGTTCGAGCTGATTAATTACACAGAGGTGCAGAAGCCTGTCTTTGCAGCTCAACAACTCCGTGGGGCAGCGGAGCATGGTGGTCGACCTTTACAGCTATGCAACCGGCAGGACATCGTGCCACCTGGAAGGAGTTTCGCGAAGCTTTCCGTGTGCACTTTTATTCCTGATGGTGTCATGGAGTAAGTTGGAGGAGTTCCTGAGTTTGAAGCAGGGGGATTCCACTGTTATGCAGTATGTGGGCAAGTTCAATCATCTTTCACAGTATTTCGGTGGAACATGTCAATACTGATGCTAAGAAGAAGAGGTGGTTTCTCAGGGGGCTCTCAACTAAGCTGCACACCATGCTCAATCATAATCCTAATGCTACCTATCATGAGGTGGTGAGCATGGCTATCTCTGCTGAGAATTCTTTGCGCATCCATAGGGAGGCAAAGAAAAAGAAATCATTTGTTGGGTCTTCTAGTGGTAATCAGAAGAGGCAGAATATCATTTACCACCCTCAGAACCACAATCATTTCCAGTATCATCCTCCTCAGTAGCAGCAGAAGTTTGTACAGCATTTCCTGGGGGTTCTCAGTATCCTAGGCAGAATGCTGGTTCCAATAATCAAGTGGTTGCCAAGCAAACCACAATGCTGTTTCAACTGTGGAAAGGTGGGACATTATTACAATGTATGTCCTCTTCCAAAGCAGTATAATCAGAAGTTCGCTGGGAAATCAGCAGCAGCAGAAGTAGAGTGGGAATGTTGGGGTTGAGAAGAACAGGAATGAACAGAAGACTGGGCGGGTGTTTCATACCCAGGGCGAAGGAATGCCAGAACGAGAACCCGTATTGCAGGGTATGTTTCCTATCAACAATCAACCTGCAGTTATTCTCTTTGATTCTGTGCATCACATTCTTTCATTGATAAGTCATTTTTGCTCAAGCATAGTATTCCTTTGTCTGAGTTTAAAAATGGACTTTCATGTGCAAACACCTGTGGTCGAATCTCAACTAAAGAATTGGTTTATCGAGTATCTTTGAGTCTGGGTGGGCATATCTTTCCCACGACTCTGGTAGTGCTTCCCAACCAGGGTTTAGATGTGATCCTGGGGATGAATTGGTTGCAGCAGCCAAAGCTATGATCGATGTGTTAAACAGAACTATCAAGGTAGATGTGTCTGACAGTAAATCTCAACTCTTGATTCAACTTTCTGTGCCAAAGAGGAAGTGGAAAAAGTCTGTGCTATAACGGCAGTTGGAATATATGATATCCAGTAGTACGTGAGTTTCCAGACGTCTTTCCTGATGACTTACCTGGCTTACCTCCTGATAGAGATGTCGAGTTTTCTATAGAGTTAAAGTCTGGTACCGCACCTATCTCTTGAAGAGCTTATCGGATGCCTCCTAAAGAGCTAGCCGAGTGGAAGACTCAGTTGAATGAGTTGCTCGACAAGGGTTTCATTCGACCTAGTTCATCGCCATGGGGTTATCCTGCCATTTTCGTGAAAAAGAAGGATCATACCCTTCGCATGTGCGTTGACTATCGTCCTTTGAACGAGGTGACCATCAAGAACAAGTATCCCTTGCCGCGGATTGATCTTCTCTTTGATCAACTCGCTGGAGCTACAGTGTTTTCTAAGATCGACTTGCGATCAGAGTACCACCAGATCAAGATCCGTCCCGAAGATATCCCCAAGACGGCATTTACCATAGATATGGGCTTTATGAATATCTGGTAATGTCGTTTGGTTTGACGAATGCCCCGGTATACTTCATGTATCTGATGAACTCAGTATTCATGCCAGAGCTAGACAAGTTTGTTGTTGTCTTCATTGATGATATTCTTATCTATTCCAAGAATGAAGAGGAACATGCACGTCATCTCCGAATCGTCTTAACTCGATTACGAGAGCACCAGCTTTATGCTAAGTTCAGCAAATGTGAGTTTTGGCTAAAGGAAGTGCAATTCCTAGGACATGTTCTGTCCAACGGAGGCGTGACAGTTGATCCTAATAAGGTAAAGGACATTCTGGATTGGAAGCCACCAACGACAGTTCATCAAGTTCAAAGTTTCCTCGGTATGGCTGGTTATTATCGTCGGTTTATTCTAGACTTTTCTCGAGTCTCGAACCCAAATTTTACCAGTCTATTGAAGAACCAGCCAAATTCGTGTGGTCTTCTGAGTACGAAGAGGCTTTTCATGCTTTGAAGAAGTTAATGACCACAGCTCAACCTAATATTGAGAAGCCTTTGATGTATATTGTGATGCATCCGATATTGGTATTGGGTGTGTCTTGATGCAAGAAGGAAGGGTCATTGCTTATGCTTCTAGACAGTTGAAGAAGCACGAAGAGAACTATCCAACTCATGATCTGGAGTTAGCGGCAGTTGTCCACTCTTTGAAGATTTGGCAGCATTATCTTCTGGGCAACCTTTGTCATATCTATATTGATCATAAGAGTTTGAAGTATATATTCACTCAGTCGGAGCTGAATATGAGGCAAAGAAGATGGTTAGAGCTTATCAAAGATTATGATCTTGAAGTCCATTACCATCCAGGTAAGGCAAATGTTGTAGCTGATGCCTTAAGTCGTAAGGGTAGTTGCAATTGTCTGAGGCTAAAGACGGTAAAATCCACACTCTGTTATGAGTTAGAAAGGCTAGACATATCTATGGTTCAGTATGGCAGTCTAGCTAACCTATCAGTGGAACCCAACATTCGTGATCAAATTATCGAGGCTCAACAGACCAATAAAGGCATCGCACATCTTAAAGCAAAGGTGATATCTGGGATACCACTTGTTTCAAGTTAGATGAATCTGATGTACTTTGGTTCAAGGACCGTCTTGTGGTACCTAAAGTTCCAGAGTTTCGACGAGCTATTCTTGAAGAAGCACATACTTCTCGTTTGTCCATTCACACTGAAGCAACAAAATGTACTAGGGTTTGAAGAGAAAGTTTTAGTGGACAAAGATGAAGATTGAGATAGCAGGTTATGTGGCCAAGTGCGACACTTGTCAGAAAGTGAAAGCAGTGCATTTGAAACCAGGAGGTCAAATTCAACCTTTGTCAGTTCCAATTTGGAAATGGGAAGACATCGGTATGGATTTCATAGTAGGTTTACCAAAAACCACGAGTGGTTATGATTCTATCTGGGTCATTGTTGATCGACTTACCAAATCTGCACATTTTCTACCAGTCAAGACTTCACATACTGCCGCTGCTTATGCTAAGTTATTTTTGGCAAGGATAAAAAGTCTTCATGGTATTCCTAAGACCATCATATCTGATCGTGGGACTCAGTTTGTCTCAGCTTTCTGGAGGCATCTTCATGAATCTCTGGGTACTAAACTGTTGTACAGCACTGCCTATCATCCTCAAACCGATGGTCAGACTGAACGAGTCAATCAAATTCTTGAAGATTTGTTGCGATGTTGTGTTCTTAACTTTGCAGAGAAGTGGATGAATGCTTACCTTTGGCAGAGTTCTCATACAACAACAGTTATCAACAAAGCATAAAAATGTCACCATTCGAAGCTTTGTATGGTCGTGGTTGCAGAACTCCTCTTAATTGATCGGAACCCGGGGAACGCGAGTTCTTTGGTGTTGACCTAGTTAAGGAAGCTGAAGATAAAGTTAAACAGATTCGCATCAATCTTGAAATAGCTTAGTCAAGGCAAAAGAGCTATGCTGACAAAAGAAGAAGGCCACTTCAATATCAACCGGGAGATCATGTGTATTTGCAAGTCACACCTATGAAAGGAATCTCTCGTTTTGGAGTGAAAGGCAAGTTAGCACCTCGTTATATCGGTCCATTCCCAGTTCTAGAATGTATTGGCAAGGTGGCTTATCGTTTGAAATTGCCTGACATTCTCTCTGTCGTTCATGATGTGTTTCACGTATCACAATTGAAGAAGTGTCTTCAAATTAAAGATACAACGGTGGAAGTTGAAGGAGTGCAGTTAGAACCTGATGTGACCTACTCTGAGTATCCTGTAAAGGTTCTCGATCGAAAGGATCGAATTACTCGTCGCAAAACCATCAAGCTCTATAAAGTTCAGTGGAATCAGCACTAAGAAGAAGAAACTACGTGGGAATATGAAGATTATCTTTTAGAGAATTTCCCAGAGTTTTATGCTTCTATTGTTTGAGTTGTTTTGTAAAACCTGGTCATAGTTGTAACAAGGATGATGTGAAAAAGAAAAGTTTTTGATACGTTTCCTTTTCCATTACTTTGTTTCAATCCTAAATCTCAGGACGGGATTTCTTTTAAGGGGGAAGGATTGTAACACCCCTAGTGTTAATCACTTAATTAAAAATTGATCATGTCATCATGTACATTAAGCATCATTCATTTGTTTGAAAACCTGGATATGCATTGAACTAAAATGAGTTTACTTGCTTATGTTTGATCAATGTTGTGAATGCAGGTCATCTTTTCAAATTCTCAAAATTTAAATTTGAATCCAAACCCTAATTCCCAGAGGGGGTGGATTAAACCCTAAACATGATTTTCAAAATCTATAAAGAATTTGCATATGGTTGTTTAAGCTAAGTGATAGAGCTCTGTTTGTTTTGCTTTTGTTGTGTTTGCAGTTTTTCAAGTGTTGTTCATGTTTTTAAAAGTATTTTTAAAGGGGGCAAATCCTTTTTAAAAGGTTTTCAAATTTGAAAAATGCATCTTCATTTCTAGGCTGATTTTGAAAATGTGAGTATTGACAAAGTTGTAGATCATGAAATTTTGAGCAACTTTCGTATTCAAAGTTTTTCATGAAAACCCCTGGAAGCTTGTGCATTTTGCAAAATAGTCACAGGGGCAGTTCAGACGTTTCCTCAAACAATTGCATGGCGGCGTTGAACTCAACCCCGACACCTGGCCGGCCACCTGCCGACACCACCGTGTGACTCTTGTCCTTGACTCACGTCCTGTCGTGTGCGTGGTGACGTCACAGACCCGTTGTCGTCTTCAAAACGGGACACCGTCCACTCCTGCCTCCCTTTCCACGCCGTGTCATCGCTCTGCTCTGCTCCGCCGAGCTCTCCACCATCGTCGACGAGCTCTTCCGAGCTTGTTAGCCACTGTCAAACGCTCGATCCGCTGCCTTTGTCTTCGCTTTGACCTCGCGCATCCTCGGGTCGAGTTAGTTGAAGTCATCGAGACCTCGTTTGCCCGGCACGACCGTTTCTTCTTCGGCTCCGGCGAGAGCGCCGCCGTTCGGGTCAGCCCTTGACCGGGCTACACAGGAGCCGCATTGCTTTTTCATGTTGTGTTTCTTGCTCTTTGTTCACCACTGATCCTTGTCGGCTTCTCCATTTTGCAAATGGTGGACCATAGCTCCGGGAACATCTTCGTTGCCGCTCGGTTCATCGTCTCCGCCGGCACGGTCTTCGTCGACAGCCGTCTCTGCTTCATCTCCGGCCACGCTTGCGACCGCTTCGTGACCAGGGTGAGCTCCTCGACCTCTCCGCACCCTCGATTGTCCTTGAATCGAGCCTTCGAGCTCTGTCCTTGAGTGCCGCCGTGGTTCATGGCCGGCGTAGCGGTGTGTTCGTTGTCTGATCGTTGTAGTTGATCATTTTCTAATCTGAGTCTTGCGCTAGCTTCGTCTAGCCGTCTTGAGTCTGTTTCGAGGGGTGGTTGTTCGAGCGCGTGCGTGTTTTCTCCGGCGCACGTCGCGCAGATCCCCGTCGACCGCCATGGCCGTCGATGAGGATGTTGCGTTTAGCTCTGAGTTCGTTTTGCGTGCGCTTCGCGTTGTTTGGGGGCCGCTTAGCATGCTGGGGTTGTTGGTTGAGCCGATCGAGGCTTGTGTCCACCGACGCATGTGCGGTCGAGCTCCGGTCGCCGCCGTCGACGTCGATGAGGAGTTTCTGAGGGTTTGTTTTGGTCGTGGCGCACCTCGTTGGGTTCGGCTTGGAGAGCCGAAGCAGGTTCGAGGGGTAGCTGTTCGGTTTGGTCACCAATGGCGACGCGTCGTCGTGTTTTGTGGTCGTCGGCGTCGCTGCTCTACGTCTGTGCCACTGACGGGCGGGGCCCAGCCGTCAGTGGGTTATATGAAGGGTTTTTCCATTTTCCAGTTTTGCACAGTAATGTCTTTTATTATTTTTGTATGTTTAAATCTATGCATATTTAAATTCTGCAAAAATTTGTGAATGCTCTCTGTGATGTGTAGTATTTAATAAAAATATAACATGTGCATGTTCAGTACATTTTTAATCCTGTAAAAATGTTCAAAGTAATTGGAAAATGAGTTTTCCTTGAATTTTCATGTTCTGTATGTTGTTCCAAAAATTCTGAGAATTTTTGTGTAAGCTTCATACACTGTTACCTTGCTGTACAAAAAGTTTGAACATTTTTGGATGAACTTTTATACATGGCTAGTTGTTTAATTAATTATAAAATGTTTAGAAACTCTAATGACTTTAGGCTTTGAGTGATTTTGGATTATTTGATGCAAATGGTCAATTGTCCAATGACAAACACAAGTTGGACATGCTTGATGTAATGTTGTTTTCTCAGTTCTTTTGGATGTAGTTATTAACTTAGATAATCAAGATAAATAGGGTTTAAATCATTTTGCTTTATAACCTAGTTTTACTTTCCTTCATGAAGGGATGTTGTACTCAAGATGTAATCTGTTTTAATCATCTCTTAAGAACATGATTGTTTGTGTTGAGCATCATATTTGCTATTCAAGCATCATCTAAAACATGTCATTATATCGTGTAGATTGTTCGTTGGTTGGGTTGGATACCTCTGTGAAGAGGTTTTCTCTCTTGAATCTGAGTCCGAGTTCGTTTATCCCTCCAACCGAGGCAAGCCCCGGTGCATTCAAACATTTCCTTGTATTTAAAATTGTTTGTTTTAAATCCACTTATGATTATACTATTGCATTACGGTACTTTATTAAATTCCTACTTGATGCATAGCCTTATCCTTGTACTAGTTGTACCTTTAACCTTGACACTTGTTTAAAGATGCAAAGTTTCGCAAAAATGCTTAGTATGCTTAGAACTTTTATAGTAGGTGATTTCCGGTCACCTACGCATAGCGTATTGCTTCGGCAAATGGTTATGTTTTCTGAGAAAGGGATGTTGTGGTTGGGAGTAATAATCGGGACCGGGCGGACACGGTGTTGGAGAGCCATCAGCGGTGTTTGGTGAGCGGGTTCTTTCCGCCTGTGTCATTAGGGACCGTTCGTTGATGCATGACTAGGGTTGTGACTTTGGAGTACTTATCACATACTCCGGGAAGCCGGACTCTGGCTATTCTCGTCTTAAGAACGGTTAACCCGCACTGGGAGTGGAGAGATGGCGAGACTAGTGTGTACCCTCCAAGTTAGCGAACTGGATAGAGGTGTACTGTGCTCTCGGGTGGCGGAACCCCGATTTTGGCGAGAGGATCCAGGGAAAGGTAGTCATATGCATGCTTTAAGCGGTTGTATATGTCGTGTGATAGGGAAACCCCAGCTGGGATAAACTGGTTCGAATCGTCGTGTTCCTCGAAAATAGAAACATAACCCTGTTTTCTTCTTCGTAGTTAATGAAACTTAAACTGGATATTTGTTGGATCCCTTCAGGGATGTTTATTACCTTGTTATCGATCATACATCTAGATCGGTACTTGAGTAATCTTATGGATAACAAATGAATTTCAATTCTTTTTATAAATGCTCATTTATGCAAAACCTTTGATTCTTGTAAAATCCCACCTTGAATCCCATGACTTGCATACTGTTTTGTCCACCAAATACTTTTCTTTATCGGATAAGTCTTGTTGAGTACTCCTGTACTCAGGGTTTGTTAACCCCTGTTGCAGATGAGGATCACAGTCCGGTTTATGTGGCTTCATGCTGCATGACCGTGGTCTGTGTAGATGAAGATGAAGAATAAACTGTCTTTGCTTGACTCTTGGGCAAGAGTATCTCGGTTGTTTGTCTATCCTCTATCAGACGCTTGATGTATTATTATCGTATGACACTAAGTTATGTTTCAAAACTTATGGTTTGTAATATGACTTTAAATTTCCGCTACTTTGATGTAATATAAAAATTTCGTATTACTTCTGCAATGATTGTAATGAGGAGATCTTGTTCGGAAAGAGGTGGATGACCCGCTGCAAAGTGGCGACACCTGACGGACTAATTAAGGTTTGAATCATTTGTTGGGATTAAGTTGGTTAATCCTGACAAGTGGGCCCTATCTTAAGAGGTTCTGTCACAGCTAGTATCAAAGCTCTCCTTATTACCAATCTTGCGCAGTTGTAAAAGTTTTCAAAACATTTTTGATCTTAAATTAAAATGTGATTTGAGTCTAAAAATTTCTTTAACTCATCTTTTCTCTCTTTCCAAGTTTAGGAAAGTAGACTTTAGGATATCAAGCTGATGGTATGAATATAATTATATATATATATATGCCCTATATATATGTTATGTAAATATTATCATATTCGTAGAGGCGTTTCATGCATCATATCATACAACTTGGGATGAGTTTAAAAATTTGTTCTTAAGCTACTAAAATTTTGACATGTTACTTACTTGCCTCTTTTAAAATCTTTTCTATAGGATGACCAGGACTAAGCGCACAGCTCACAAGTCTTCCGGACCTCGGGGCGTCCCTCGCCACAGGCTGGCGACACGTGGAGACTGTGGTGAGGGCAGTCAGCAAGGTGCCAGTTGCTGTGCTCGCCACAAGGCAAAGATCGAGCACTTGGAGCTTGAGCTGGGTTGGCTGACGACCGACAGGGATAAATTTAGATTGGTACTTGAGTAATCTTTTAAACGAATTAAATGAATTTTAATTCTTTTTATAAATGCTCATTTATGCAAAATACTTGATTCTTGCAAACCACACCTTGAATCCTATGACTTGCATATCTTTTGTCCACCAAATATTTTCTTTTGTCGGATAAGTCTTGTTGAGTACTCCCGTACTCAGGGTTTGTTAACCCCTGTTGCAGATGAGGGCCACAACCCGGTCTGTGTGGCTTCTTGCTGCATGACCGTGGTCACTGTGGATGATGATGAAGAAGAATAAATTGTCTATGCTTGACTCTTGGGCAAGAGTACCTCGGTTCCTTGTTTAAACTCTATTACCGCTTGATGTAGTAATATCATATGACACTATGTTATGTTTCAAAACTCATGGTTTGTAATGTGACTTTAAATTCTGCTACTTTGATGTAAATTAAATTATTGTATTACTTCTGCAAGGTTTGTGATGAGGAAGATCCTGTTCGGAAAGAGGTGAATGACCCGCGGTAAAGTGGTGACACCTGACGGACTAATTAAGAATTGAATCATTTATTTGGGATTAAGTCGGATGGACTATTAATCCTGGCAAGTGGGCCCTTTCTTAAAAGGTTCTGTCACACCCACGCTTGTAATAGTAGAAGCCCATAGAAACATCAGAAAGTTGCTAAGGCATGAGTTAGTTAAGTTCAACCTCCTAGGGGAGGACACATACTTTCCTTTCCACTGGTCCAATGTTTTGATAATATTGTCATTCAAACCATAATAGAAACCCTATGATATTGTAAAAATATATATCCTCATATATATATATATATATATATATATATATATATATATATATATATATATATATATATATATATATATATATATATATATATATATATTATTGTTAGCTTCTCTAATATGTAATTAAAAATGTAAGGTATCCTTTATTTGTCTTCCTAATATAGCCCCAAAACATACACTTTCCTATTGTGCAAAAGTTGACCTTTAAGCCTGCTGACAATCTAAGCCATCAAATATAAAGTATAATGGCTTATACAACTTGTTTTTTTAGAACTTTTGTGAAGCCCATGTATTCCAACATTGAGAAGGGACATGGTTTTGTGTTGCTTGATGTTCATTTATCCTTCTAGCTTTAGGAGTGATCACACCTTATTCATTCTCATTATATCTTGCACCCCTTCATGAAAGTTATGAAACATGCCCTTAAATAAAGTTTGCGTTGACATGTTTGGACGAGGCCACGAGGGGCAGGGTCACTTCAATTTCCAGAATTACCTCCATGACCATTGATCCTCCTTGACAAAGAAAGGTCTTATTAACCGCATTCACATGTCTTTAATATATTTTTTAAGATCTCTTTTTTTTAAAAAATAAAATAAAATAAAATAAATAAATTAGGATTTGCTTGGGTGATGCCAAATTGCAAACTATAAGCAAGATTTGATAAACAAATGTGGCAATACGTGAAATACAATCAAACGCATCCTTAACCCAGGCTCTGGATCATTCGAAATATACTAAGAAAAATCTTAATCCAGTCTTCGGCTGATTGGACAGCGAAGACCACGGGATCTTTGTCCTCACCCACTATTCTATTGGTACTGTACATAGTAGAGTACAAACTTTTGGAGGGCGAGCCAGTGATTGCCGCTGACAATGTAAGCAAAGCAACAGAGCACGGCTCGTTTCACTCGGGAGATGACGCCGAAGCATGCATGCACGCTGCAACAGGCCGCACCCCGCACGAACTGGAGCGACCCGCCGGGACCGGAGCCAGAGCCCACAAGCCGAGACGAGCTGAGGCCGAAGGCAGTGCCACGCCGGCGACGCCGCTGCCGAAATGCCCGGGAAAGCAAAGCGCGCGCCAGCGCCGAGACAAAACACTGGGCGCCTGGGCTGGGAACGCCGGACGGACCACCCGGTTGCCTTTTCGTCTTGGTTGGTTCAGGTCAAGCCCAGGGCTCGTGACGCCTCTCAGTCTCAGCTCAGGCTTTTGCTGCTGCGAAGTGCGAAGCCGAACTGCCCAAAGGCGGGGCCAAGCATGCATGCACGTTTCGTCCAGGCTTTTCTGGACTGCAACGGTGTGCAAGCATGGCCGCCTAGGTACGCAAGCCTCTCGCCCTTTTCTTTTTGGAGTCCGTCCCCCGAGATGTGCATAACCAAAACGTCCAAACGGCAAGTTACCGAACACATGCCCAGGGGGCGCGTGCCGAGCTATAGCTTTTGCATGTTCCGATGTCACCAGAAGTTGGCGGTGTGTTTCTGTTCTGTGAACACTTTTGTTCACCATCCATGAGAGATTGCAATATGGGGTCAGAGTAATCGGGTATACTGCGTGTGCATTGAGGCGTGGTCAACAGCAGTTTGAGACCTTTTGTGCAACAAAGTTACAGCTCGGCTAATGGAACAGTGTTCTTGGATTTGATGTCTGGGACCCACTGAGCCGATGGCAGCCTCTCTGCCTGAACACAGCACGACGGGACCCTTTCTGTACCGGTGCCCAGGATGCTGAACGACCGAGGACCGACTCACATTGGCAAGAACTGAGCAGACGCTCATAGGCTCATAGCATTCTACTCTGATTCTCTATACGATACACAAAACTCACGAACTGTTTAGTTCTTTTCTTCGCAATGAGACTAATAATCCTTCAGTTCAGATATTCGTAAACATTTCAGCGCTGATAGTGGAAACAAAGTTGGCGAGTTATTTTGGATATAAAACACTGATTAAAAGCTTTGGTTTTCGCACGGCAATAAAACAGCATCCTAAGCTAGTGGTCAGTGGAGAATGGAGATGGAATGTGCAAGAACTAGCAGTGCCGAGCCAAGCCAATGATGACGATATGACTGAACAAGGAAAATGGCCAAAATAATGAATGAAATCGAGCTGCAGAACACGTCCATCTCACTACATTCGCGCAGGTTACAAGTGATCTCTTACTTCGACGACCATGAAGAGAAGAAGTAGGCGGACGACGACGACGAGGAGGCCCGGTTGGTGTCGGTCACCGTGGCCAGCGACGGCCTAGCATCGGCGAAGCTCAGCGCCGGCGGGGGGTACGCGGCCAGTACGCCCAACGGCGGGAGTTTCCTCATCGCCGACAGCGGCGGCGAGAACCCACCGCCGTCCTCCTCGTCGTACCCGTACGCGTACGCGTCCGCCTCCTCCGTGATCCCGAACGGAGACGGCGACGGCGATGCGCCGGGCGTCTCGAACGGTGGCGTGTCCCCGCCGCCACCGCCGGCGGCGGCGGCCGCGGCCTGCCCCCGGTCGTACACCGGGTTGGAGATGCACATGAACCCGTCGCCACCGCGCGCCGAGGAGCCCGAGCCCGACGACGACGGAGACGAGCGGCGCGCGGGGGACCACCGCCACACGGCGCCCTCCAGCCCGGGGATGGCGAGGAGGAGATCCTTGGTGCTGGTGGGCGGCGCGTGCAGGACGCCGTGCGCGTAGTAGAAGGGCGGCGTGCCGGCGAGCGCCGCCTCGCGCGCCGTGGCCGTGGTCGCCACCGACGACTCGGCCGCGGCGTCGCAGGCGCCGGCGCCGCGCTCCGGGGACGGGGACGTCGTCGCCAGCGACAGCGACAGGCCGAGCTTGTACCGGGACGCCTCGGCGCGGAGCCGCCGGCGCCGGAGGTGCGCGCAGATGAGGTCCGCGAGGAGGAGCACCAGGATGGTGAGGAAGATGGCCAGGCTTAGCGCCACCGTGACGCTCACTGCCACCGCCAGCCTCGACATGCCGTCCGTGAACATGGCTCGCTGGCGCCAAGCGGGGGAGTGGTCGCGGTGCAGAGCTGAGGAGAGCAAATGTGTGCAGCTGCAGCAGGTCTGCAGGTGCAAGTGCAAGTGGAACCAACAAGAAGTGGCGCGGCAACGGCGAGGACGACTGCTTGTGCTTTGAGGTCGCATCAGAAGACAAAAGGCTGCCTGCACCTGCTTAGGAGCTGATGCCCCCGCTCTTGATTGTGTAATCCACTTCCTCGTCGCGCTTCCCGTGGCGAGTCGTGTGCTTTGTCTGAAGAAAAGAAACCAGCAGCTAGCCACTCGTCAGTCTTTGAGCCCTTTCATCGGTGTGGGGTAAACCTGTCATCGGGAGCCGGTGAAGTGGTGAGTGAGAAGCGACGGAGCTGTGTAGTACTAGGACGGAGTACTAGGCCTGTAGATAAAGGCCCTCGTCGTTCTGTTTAATGGCTACTACCTGATCATTGGGCGTGGAGAAAGGAGACGGCTGACTGGCTGAGGCGGGGCTTGTTTTTGGCGGGATGGCGATGATCTGGTCACTGTCGCAAATCCTGCTCTGACCGCACGAGCCTAATTTTCCACGTCCCAATCACATCAAATTCCTATTCCCCATCACATCAAAATACCGGCATATATATATATAGAACACTAAATATAGATGAAATAAAAAATTAATTGCACAGTTTTGTTGCACTTTGCGAGACGAACATTTTAAGCCTAATTAATTAATGTTTGAACAATTATTATCAAATAAAAACAAAATTACATAATGTGACGTAACAAATGCTACAGAATTTTTTTCACCCCATTTCCAAGATCTAAACAGTATGTCCGGATGTGTACGTGGAGAAGTGGAGATGTTGACCATTCCTATGTGGTCTAGTAGACGACACGTTCCTACGGCATGATTGCCAGTTGGCAAAGTCATAACATTGGTCAGCTCGTGTATTTGTGGAAAAGAAAGAGCAAGAAAGAAAGGTGCTGCCACATATCAGAGGTCATCGATTAGATTTTTTTTTCGTGCGTTGCACCATCAATGTCATTGATTTGATTAGGATAAACCGATTATAATAATATGAGTCTGTTTGAGAGCAAGTATACTAATGGGTTGCAAGAAGGTTGAATGCTGAGGTGGAGGAGAGAGTGGATGAGAGAGAGGAGAAGTGGGTTGTAAGCTTACAGCCAGCTTGGGCACAAGAACCAAGAAATGTTGTGAGATACACAAGTGGGTCATGCATCGAATGTGAAGGTAAAACCATTATATGAGTGGGCTAAAAGGTTGGCTGTAATGATTCATACAGTCAGCAGTGGGCTGTATTATTAACCTTGCTCTGATATAGTTCGTACATAGTTGGCTCTGACTCCGAAGTTACACAAAATAGTACGAGCAGAAAGAAAACTTTGGGTATGTTAAGCGTCTGTTTGGAGGGGCTCTGGCTCCAAGTATTGTAGCAGTCATGTGGAGGAGCTGCCAGAGCCTCCAATCCGTATCTCCTCCGGCTCTTCATGGATACACGTTACCTTTTCTTCCAGCTCCTTCCGATGGGCTCTTGGCTACATGACTTGTCAGTGTTATGACCCGGGGGTCAAGACCACCAACGAGTAAATTTGTATATCGCGTGCTCCCTCTCTCAGACGTAATGCAAGATGGACACAAGGTTTATCCTGGTTCGGGCAAAGAAGGCCCTACGTCCAGCGGGGGGATGACTTGTATTATCTCGCACCCAAAGCGTGCTCATACAGAGGGGGTACAAGCTGTGTTACACGGGGTTTGCCATCCGAGGGGTTGATCGAGTGGCGGGGTGTGTATGCGTGGAGTGTCAGAGTTTGTACTGAAGCCCCGGAGATTTCAGGATCCAGCCAGCCGTCGGAGATCTCCCTTTATTCTACCTCGGCGTCCCCTTTTATAGACCAAGCGGAGGTCCGAGGGTACAGAGCCCTAACTATGGCAGTATGGGTAGCGTGTCCGAGGCACAGTGTTGGCGGAGAGACGTTGAGCACTGTGCCGGCATGGCCTTCCCGTCCTTCTGACGTCCCCAGTCGTGGCGGCAGTAGAAGTCGCCGCAGCACAGCGTCCGCAGACGGGCACGAATCCCACGGCTGAAGCGGGACGGGGCGGATGGGACGGCTCCCATACTGGAGTTGTTGGAGAGAGAGAGAGGGGTCGAGCCCTCCGGTCGAGGGAGGGGTCGAGCCCTGCGTGGCTCTGTCGCATTCCCGAAGTCATCGTCGAGGGTCGCACTGTTCACTTTCCGAGGTGTACTGCTGGAGTCCGTACTCGCGTAGTGGCGATAGTGGCGGCACAGTTGACAGGAATCGGGGATTTGACGGGGAGTTGGCGGATTTGACAGCGGACGCGGGCGCCCATGTCGTTAGGTGGTTTCACTTTAACCCATGCCGGGAGCAGTTGGGTTAATCGAGCCTCTCGTTCGGGGGTCGTCCGTTCGACCCCTGGTCCGTCGCTCATCGTCGAGGTAGGGTCGAAGCAGAGACGGGGTCGGAGAGGTCGAGGTAGAGGTCGGGGGGTCGTTCATTCGACCCCTCGTCCGTCATTTATCGTCGAGGTAGGAGCCGGGGGGTCGTTCGTTCGACCCCTCGTCCGTCATTTATCGTCGAGGTAGGAGCCGGGGGGTCGTTCGCTCGCCCCCTCGGTCCGTCATTTATCGTCGAGGTAGGAGCCGGGGGGTCGTTCGCTCGCCCCCTCGGTCCGTCATTTATCGTCGAGGTAGGAGCCGGGTGGTCGTTCGTTCGTCCCTCGGTCCGTCTCTTGACGTCGAGGTGGGGGCCGAGGGGACGTCCGAACGACCCCTCGTCCGTCATTCGGCGTCGAGGTGGGCCGGCCCGTGACTTGTTGTCACAGCTGGTGTAGAGAGGGCCCTCGAGCGATGGGCCATGCCTTACTGAGCAGTGGGCTGGTCCCTGCCTTAAAAATAGTTGCTATGTTTAGCGTTAATTTATCGAAGGGTTTAGGGTACCCCTTACCTTCGTACCCGACATGACTAAACAACGATGCATAGTACTCGGTTGCAAGGAGTCGGAGCCGCAGGAGCGGTGTCAAACAAGACCAACTATTAAGAAGAACTATTTTCTTTATAACTGGAGGAGCCACGAATTTGGACTTTAATACTCCAGCTCTGGTTTTGGCACGAGAGCACATGGAGCGGAGCCCCACCAAATAATTTCTATGGTTGTTTCAGCTTGTTACAGTTTATTCTCTCTTATGGGGCATTATTCAATTAGCCAGAATCCACCAACTTTTATACCAGCCGAATAGAGCTTATGTTTTTAAGATAGAAGTGCTCCTAAACAAGTAGAACAACTTCGAAAAAAGAGATAGCTCGCCTATTCATCTTATTGGCGCCAAGTCACGTATCCTTCCTTTTGCTACTTCATCCGACCTAAAATAAATGCACGTCTTGCTTTTGAGAAGTCAAACTCTATAAATTTAACCAAACATGTACAAAATACACAAAAAAATTATATGATGTATAATAACTAACATTAGATTGTGCATGTAATATACTTATTTGGAGATACCAATCGAGATGATACATCGTAATGAAAACTATTATGAACCCCAGAATTTTCTCTTTTCTATACCTATAAACCCCATAAATTTCTGAGTGGAAGAAAATCGCCAATGAAAAACAAAATAATACACTATTTATTTATTAAAAAACAAAAATCGAAGTAATGGAAGTCCAGCCAAAAAGAAGGGAAAGGGCCCAAAGGCCCAGCGAACCCAGCCATCATGTTCGTCCTGCGGATCCAGTCCGTCGACTTCCCCGACGCCGCCGCCTCCCCGGCAGCAGTCGCCGCCGACGAAGTCGGCACCAGCAGCGGTCGCGCTGTCACCTCTCATCCGCTCTCCAGCCACCCTCCCCCCTCTACCACCGCATCGTCCATACCTCCCCTCGAGCTTCCCGGCGCAATCCCCGCCGCGCCCAGCCGAAGCCCTAGGATCCTCCACACCTGCGGCGTTATCCACCTCTACCACTCGTCGTCGTCCACCTCCACCTCCTCCTCCTACGCCTCGGCCGTCGCCGCCACCTCCTCCTCCTCGTCCGTGCCGGCCGCCCCCCAGCTTGCCTCCGACTCGCACCTCCCGGTAACTACTCTTCGTTGGGTTCTCTCTTATTGCCTTTCGCGCGCTTACGCCAATTGCTTTCTGTCTCCCTCTCGCAGACATGCCGCGGCACGCGCCTCCTGGTGCTCGCCGTTCCGACGCGCGTTTCACCGGACGACTTTGTTCGCTTCTGCGGTCCCTGCCTCGAGCGTGCCTCCGACATTCGTTTCATCCGGTGAGTTACCGCCTTAAAAGCAAATGGCAACATGCCCTGCTTATTGAGCAATTTACTTACACATGTTGTTCGAACGGTAGGGATGATGGTGTGGAGGACCGGTACAGCGTCCTTGTGGAGTTTGAGGACCAGAATAGCGCTGAAAGGTTCTACGCGGATCTCAATGGCTGGAGGTTTTCAACCTCTGAGGTGTCTACTATTCTTAATTGAATTCCAGTTTATTTGCTGATCATATTCGAGACTGCTGCTAAATTGGTGATCAGCTCTTGTTCCATGGTGCAGCGAGAGGTGTGCCATGTTCTGTTTATAGCTGCTGTGGAGTATACGCCTTCCTCAGAGGTTGCCACAACCCCACCTGCTGGATCCACTGAACTTCCAATGTGTCCTGTTTGCATTGGTGAGCGTACTGTTTTGTATTTTTGTTTCTTGGGGCCTCTGCAATACAATTTGAATTCACCATGATGTCACATTTGAATTCATGTTGTGATCTCTGATGAAGAGATTTAGGCACTTCTATTCTATGGATAAACATCTCTGCAAAATTTCTGACTTTGGAGTTCTATTTATTTGAAGGCTTAACTAATAACCTCACACCTGCAGCGTATTCCAATTCCTATCAATTTTGAAATTTTGACGAACTACTTCAGAGCTGCCTTCAGGCCTTCAGGGTGCAGCATTCTAACGTACTAGGATCACACCCATATTGATCATGTATCAAACTGTGCGCCCAAGTTTGTGTTCAAAAACCAATCATGTGTTGTTTAACCAACAATCCAACATTCTATACACATGTGACACTTTATAAAATAGATGCTAAATTTCTTATTTTCCTAGCTGTAGTTTTAACTTAAAATACCTTTCTGTTTGATGCAACAGCAACACTTTGTCTATTATTTTCACTTTTTCTGTTTTATTGATTATCTATTTAAGTGTATGCCTTGTTTATGTTACACCTAAGACCTAACTATTCTCTGCCATCTTAATGTGTTAATTTATCAGAAAGATTGGATCAAGACATCAGTGGGATTTTGGCAACTACTTGTGACCACTCTTTCCAATGCTCATGCGTTTCAGTGTGGGCCAATTCATCCTGTCCGGTAATGAATGATTGTTTTGCTCTTTCATCATTTGCTCTAGGGTAGTAAACAATCAAAACATGGGCTTGTTGTGGTGTTTTTGGTTTCTTAGTACGATATATACATTGCATTGGATTTGCAGTAACAAGTACTTCATATAAATTTATAGTTGTGTTATTTGGATAATCTTCTTGATGACTAGTGAATTTCTGGCTGCATTGTGCTTGCTAGTTGGAACTATGTTACAATTCCAACATAAAGCCTTTTCAAATGTCTCGTCTCCCCGCACTTGTTAATTTGATATCCTGGGCACCCAATAGGAATTTACCCAGAGGCAGGTGTATACACATAATACTGATTATTGAATTCATTATATGTCTACATGTATATCTTCCATGTAATTGCACTGCAAGGAAAAACTATTGAGCTTGGTCATGGTAACCATGTGAGTCGTAGGGAGGGACGTTATACTCAGGAAATGCTTGCTTATGTACTCCAATTTATTATTGCCGATACTTCAACTAGAAGTGATATCAAGTTACTTCCAGTGTATTGAGAAATTAGAACACTTTACTTTCCATTGGCACATACGAAACTTTATTGAGCATGAGTTGGGCCTTTACCAAAAGCTGTTCACATTTCAGGTATGCCAGTTTTGTCAGAAGCAGTCTGAAAATTCTACATGTTCTGTTTGCCAAACCACTGGAAACCTCTGGATATGTGTGATATGTGGTTTTGTTGGATGTGGAAGGTATGTCATTACTGACTTACTCCCTTCGGTCAGTAAAAGCTGACATTTTCAGACAAGAAAAACAAGCTACATGCAAGTCACATTTCTTGTCTGAAACGTTAACTAAAGTTGGCTTGAGGTATTAATATTTTCTGCTGTAAGTCAGTAATCACTCTGCCATCTTAAGGGTCACATATTAAAGTATTTTACATAATTACATAGTCCAAGGTAAGATTGCTACATGGACAGACATTCGTTTATAATGATGCGGAACATTAGTCATTACCAGAAGAATGAGATACACAGCCTGGTATTCATTGAACTTCTATGTACCTGGCCAACCTTACCATTATTGATTTCCATGTTCTAGGTATCAAGAAGGCCATGCGAAACAGCACTGGAAAGACACTCAGCATTGCTATTCGCTAGATTTGGAAACACAGCGTGTTTGGGACTATGTTGGTGACAGTTTTGTTCATCGGCTGAATCAATCCAAGAGCGATGTAAAGCATGCTAAGTTCAAATCAAAATGTAAATATTCTGGGGATGACTGTGTGAACTGCTTGTGCAATGATGATCCTGACATGGGTGGAGCTATGTTCAACAGCAAAGCTGAAACAGTAAGAATTTTAAGTTCATTTGATTTGAATTACTCCCTCATGTCTTGCTGTTAATCTTGTTTTATTAATTACATACACCGTGCTCTTCTCAATAGATTGTGGACGAGTACAATCGCCTCCTGGCAAGTCAACTCGAAACTCAGAGAGAGGTGCAGTCCATCCCTGCTAAGTTTTCTATGTCACTATTGAAAGCAAAGTTTGTCTCTAATGTATAGATTGTATAGACTTCGTTAGCCAGTTGAAAACTTAGTTTACCTCTGATGCATTCATCTGCCAATGTTTGTACTCGCAGTATTATGAGGGCCTGTTGTCTGAGGCTAAAATAAACAAGGAGCACCAGATTTCTGAAGCTGTTGATAAAGCTGTAAATGATAAGTTTCAAGAGATGCAGCTTAAGCTTGAGAACCTTATTGCGGGGAGAAAAAAAAGTTGCAGATGTTAGCATTTTATCTTATGCATGTTTATCAAGCACGACCAGCTGTTAGGATTTTTATAACTAATGACTTGTGTTGATATTTTTTCTGCCTTTCTGCAGATGAATGGAAAACTCACTAAGAGCCAAGACATGTGGCGTCAGACACTAAGAGATATAGAGGAAAGGTGTGTTTGATTTCTGCAAATAGGAAACAGTGTTATTATGGTTTCAAAAACAGAAATAATAGTACTATAAGGCTAAAAATGGCATCCAGTGAAGTAACCCTAGTCATTGATATTTGTACTGATCCAATGAACTGTAAATATTTTTAAGTACCAGTTCTGTGAAAAGGTAAATATTTTTAAGTACCAGTTCAGTGAAAAGGTCGCTCGCCCTGTTGTCTTTCTTTTCTTCTGACCACAAGTTTTTCTTTTTGTTTGTTGATATAAATAATGAAGTATGCATTGGCAGGGAAAGAGCACAGTTGAAGTCGAAGGATGAAACAATTCTCGATCTGGAAGAGCAGGTGTTTTTCTTTGTTTTTGTGTAAAGTATACCTTTTCAGAGGGTGGTATTTGTTGTTCAGTAATAAGGGCCACTCCTTGACACTTGTAAAGTTCTTGCAGATAAAGGATTTCAAATTTTCCATCAAGCTGCAGAGGTCGATAGAGAAGAACGACGGTGTCAAGGGTGGTACACTGGTTCCACTTCCTACGGTTTCAGATTCTGGAGGCAAGGGAAAAAGGTCATCAAGAACAAGCAAGAGGAGGAATTAGTATTCTTTGCTGACTACTCCCTTTGTTTCAAATTATAGTTCATTTCAAAATGTTTTGGATGTAAAGCACGGTAGCACTTTCGTTTGTATGTAATAATTATTATACAATCATGAAGTAACTAGGCTTAAAAGATACGTCTCACAAATTACAGATAAACTGTGTAATTAGTTATATTTTTTATCTATATTTAATACTCTATGCGTCCGTTCAAAGATTCAATGTGACAGGTAATCTGGTAAAGTTTTGGAATTTTGAAAGAAACTAAACATGGCCGAAAGGGGTAGAATGTTGAATCTGGTATGTTTTTTGGGGTCTCCGATTTAACAAGGTAATCGTGGTTATGAAGAGGTGAATAGGTTTTTGCCAAAAAAATATAAAAAGAAAAAGGAAAAAGAGACTGGCGGTCAGGCAACAAGGAAAGACACATTTCTTCCCTAAAAAAAGAAAAGAAAAGATACATTCCTGCATTTTCATTTGCAGATGGATGAACATGTCGTAACTATTTTCAGTCCATGACAAATACCTAAACATCTAACCAGGCATATAAGGAACCAGGCATATAAGGAACCAAACATATAATAAGGAACATCTTTCATATTTTAATTGTTCAAATGAGCCTTAAATGGTGTCAATAGGAGCTTCAATATCACACTCACAAACTTTGGTGATCAACTGTCAGGTCATTTCTTGCTCCAAGTTGTCACCTCTGTTGAATTGTTATAACTTGATGACTCTAAAAAATTGTGGATTGAATTCTTCTCCTTTTATCCTTATTGCTACAGTAACTCGAGATCCTCTAGACAAATATAGTTTTTAAGTATTTGGTTAATTGGCATGCACTTTATGTATCTATTTCCCTTACCAATTCATATTTGTACCAAGCTACTGATTTGCTTTTTTTTTCTTTTCGAAATCAGCCGTATTTTGTATGAACTCATCGAAACAGTTACATTGTCATTAAAATTAACAGCGCATGCTTTTTATTGTTTATGACCAATCTCATAGTTTCTAGGTCTTCTCGATGAAATGGTGGCTTCTTTTAACAGTATTGTAGAATAATGTAATAGATAAAGGGTCAGAATAATCCATTCATCTCATAACCAAGTACGACAACCAGCGTACATGACCTCCCAGCATTTATGTCAGACGCTAGGGTACATACAAGATTGCATGACCAACAATAGTTGAGAGGGTTAATTATACTTTTTCCCAATACTTGGTGCTCCAACTTTGGGCACTTTACCCATAGTCAACAAAATCCAGGTCTGGTGCTGCTTCTAGATGACTTTTGACCTCTCCTTCACTTACTTACTTATTCCTTCATGACGTTAAGTTACTACCATCTATAGTGCTATTTCCTTCCTGGCAATGAGCTTCAGTTGTTTCTGATTCAAAAAAAAAAGATATCTACCAGAGAAGAGAGAACACATTGACAGTACACGACTACTGCTTGCTTATTCAGTGCATGCTCATTCTGCTGTAACCCTGCTCAATTTCTTTCTTCATGACAAGGTGCTAGGACAGGCATCTGCCTCATCGGATCCTGTCCGGTACAGGACTAGACAGGCAGGTTCAAGTACTGTTAGCATCGTAGTTTCACACTGTCTGACACTGTTAATGGCTTCGTTCACTCCAATTCAGAATTGCCTGCCAAGCACGCTTATTTTCAGACCTGATGAAGCACAGCTGGATCTCCATTTTATTTCGCTGGATGTTATTGCCCTCCCCCCTGAGCCCTGAACTAGGAGCAGCCTGCCTCTATGCCTTTCTGAATCCTGGACCTGAGGCCTGAGGGAGCACAGCGATCAGAGTTGCAAGCCTAAGAAACAGTGCTCTAGGATTTTATTGATCATAGTATTCCCCAACGAAACCTGAGTCCAATCTCACAAAAAAAAAAAAAAACGAAACCTGAGTCCGAGTTTGAAATCTCCAGCGTGAGTTTCGGGCCTGTGGCACGCCGTCTCTGAAACCGTGGCTTACGACCTCATCGGCGGTGTCTTCGCAACCGAACTGTTCATACCACTCGCGACCGTCCCGCCCTCCACGGCTCCACCTACTGGCGGAGCTAGACTGGGAAATAAGAGGGGACCATTAGCACTAATTTCTTACTTAATATACATAATTATTAATTTTAATCACCAATTTAATAGCTACTTAGTGGAGTTTTCAATTGGCAAGGAGGGGCCATAGCCTTCTCAGTGGTCAACCACCACCGCTAGCTGCCTCAAACTGCATGCAAACCCAATGTTGAGCAAGTCGGCAAGCCCTCCAACGGCATCGAGTCCTGCGAATTGTATAAATACAGTTCAAATGGATCGGATTGATCAGTCCTAAACTATTCTCTTCACCCTAGCCTCCACCGCCACAACGCGTTCGCCGAACGTCGCGCGTGCAGGTCGCTCGCTCGGACCTCCCTAGCTACTTCTCGCCGGATCTGAATTCTAATAATTGGCTCATTGCCTTCCCTTTCCATTTCCACCCTGGATCTGAATTCTGAGCATTTTCGATCGTGCTGCGCATGCGCAGGATGGCGAGGGAGCGCGGCGATGGCTTCTGCGTCAGGAGTCCGGAGCGAGGAGAACGTGCCTCCGGGTGGCGCTTTGGATACCGCGCCTTCCACTCCCGCCCCGACGGAGCCTGCCGCGGCCTCCCGGCTTCCCCTCCGCGCTATCCAGCCGCAGGGGCAGCCCCGGCCGCTGGCGGCGACGCTTAAGAAAGGTTCCGGGGTTAAGGAGGCAGCGGGCAAGGGCAATAAGCCGACGACGGGGGAGAATTCTGCGGGGGTCCGCCGCCGTCCCAAAGTGCGAGATGCCATCTTGTTCTGGGAAGAGAATCGCAATCGCAATGTGCAGGTGAAATACATCTACTGCTATTTACCCCTGTTATTCTTTAGTTAAACTGAGGTTTCTCAGTACTGTTTCGACTTTCGACTCATATATGACCTTTGATTGACACTCTTTGAAAGATTATATAGAACATATTAGAGAGATAAAAAAAAAACAGTCCAGAGAATAGGATTTTTGGGGTTATTGCAATGCTTCATATTCATCAACTGGTTATCCTTCTTTTCCATCACTGTTGCTAGTGTTGTAGTACCTCCGATGCCTTTTAAGTTTGTTTGATTCCTCACCTTTAGATGCCACATTGCATTGCTAAGTTCCAGGTCAGCACAACAACACAATAACTTCTCATATGCATTATTGCTTGCAGTTTTATATATGTTCATCCATTTTGGTGATGATGAAAATAAGGGAAATCTTAACATTATGCTAATTGATTTTGTGGACAGAATGTTTCGTCAGCACGGCAACAGGATGAGTGTTCTGATACTGAAGGTTCAATTTTCAGTATACAGCTAAAAAGAACGCAAGCTTCACTTGAGAAAGCACTCAGTTTAAACGCGAGCTACCAACAGGAACTGGCATCTCGCAGTTCTGTCGAGCAAGACAAGGATGAAACCCATAGGCAGGTTGAGATGAATTGGCTAAGGTAATCACATCGTTAACAGAAGAGGTGTCATCGCTGCGACAACAGCTAGATGTCAGCAACAAAAAGGAAGAATACTATGTTTCATTACTAAAGAGGAAGGAAGAAGAGATTTGTCAGATGGAGTCGCAACTGGACCAGTCAAAGAGAGTCTATGAAAAGTAGACTTGAACTGGAGACAAAGATGCAGAAAATGGATGCTGCTGCTGCTGCTGCTGCAAAATGGATGATTAGGATGCAGATATATTTAGATGTTCTGACTTTCAGTCGTTCTTATTATCAGATAGTGATGCTTTGCAACATTTTCATTTATTTCTTATGTAATAAGTCATAGTGTTCGTTTGGATGGCTATGGGGTTCTCTCTTTTCATTGATCTCATGTAATTTTCTAATGTCGTTAGTGTTTACAAAGTTTTTTAAGCAGAAAACTACATTAATTTATAAAGGGTTGCATTCTCTTCGGAGAAAGGTGGTACTTACAAATTGGCCGTTGGCCTCTACCCAATGATGCGCCATTGCCTCAGCTTGTTTATTCCGAGGCGATAAGCTGACAGGTGACAGCGACGCCAAATGCTGCTTAATCACGTCGTTATACTGGCGCCGTCTGTCCAGTACTTCAGTGGCCGCAGCAAGCAAATCTGAATGCCGGCGCGTTATGGCACCAGTCTCGGCCGGCACAACAAAGAATTATAGTCGTACTACACCGATGAGTTTGTTGTAGCTGCTCTCATCAAGTACCCCAAGTCCCAACCACCTTCTGTGCTCAGCAGTTCTCTTCATTCATGGAAGATTCCGACCCCTTGATTGCGACGAGTTACGGGGTGAAAGCCATATGTTTTGGCCTTTTGAGGGACTTGCGTACTAATCGTCGTCGTAATCTCTCCGCTCTCCGGAGTTTGCCTGTAAATTTCCGCTGCCAATCCGGTGCGATTGGCTGCATCAGACAACGTCCGGCAGACAGCAGAGCTGCATATTTTTGTGTGCTCGTCGACTCAGATGCCGACGCTTGCCCTGCCACGGGATCTGCATATTTTCAGAGTTGAGATTATAGATAGAAGAAGTGGCTGAAGAAGATATGGTTTTTGCCGGTTATTATATCCTATCCTATTGCATACCCAACTGTTGTCCCTGACGTAGTAGCTTGTCCGGACAGGGCATTTGTACTACTGCTATTAAACCAGGAGAGGTCGCCGAATGCGCTGTCACCCTGTCTCCATCACGAGCTGAGCTAACCCTCTTGCAGGATCCGGTCGAATTTGGCCGTATCGTAACGTTTTATCCATAGCATTTCCACCCAATTTTGCTCGGGTGGATTCGTCCTGCTTCTTGTCACGTAGTAGTACTCGGCAGCAAAGTACCAATGCATCTTCTGCACGTACAAAAACTATACTAGGTCACGGAGCTTTGGCGTGAGAACCGAGGATCACCGCCGATGCCGACGGCTCCGGCTCCAGGTTGACTTGTGGACCAATGAGGCAAATATCCGTGTGATGTAAACGAAATAACTGACTGCTTATTACTAGGCCGATCGACAGTGAAGAACGCTCTGCATTTTTTTCCTCTCTTTTTAAAAATGACGGTATAATCGTCGCAATAATTCCGATCCAATCACTACTCCAGTTGCGGCAAGTAAAGTCGTCCATGGAGACATGGACTCTCCGTCTCTCTGTCCTGCAGTAGCAATCGGCACGGGCTTGAATAGTTGGGCCGTCAATGCACATGCCGATGCCGCTGAACTCAAGATGCCATCTCGGCACTCGTATCTATCCGGATAAGATTAGCCATTCTCTCTCCCCTCTCGTCGAATAGCAACGCACGAACTAGTAATCTGAAGCTTAGCCGCCCTTTCTTTTCGAGGAGAATAATCTCCGCGTCATGTGATCGCCCGCTGCATGATTCGTCGCCGTGGACGAACCAATCACAAGCCGGCGAGGGCTAAAAAAAAAATCCCAGCTTTTTTGGCGCGGACGCCAGGAATCCCGTCAGGCCGTCACGTCCCAGAAGGCACCGGGAGCGCGAGAAGAGCGGAGCGGATAGGCAAGAAGAGCAGAGCAGAGGTGTAGACAGCGCGACGGCCATTGACTTCCCCGCCTACGGCCTACCCGTCTCGTCCGTCTCCGTCCAAATCGGATCCACCCGTCCGTCGTCGCCTATAAACTCTCCCTGCCTCCGCCTCTCCGGGGTCCCAACTGCCACCGATTTTTTTGACCCCATCCCATCTACAGTCCTCCCTTCCCACTTCATTGGTCGCTGCTCCCTTTCTCCACGGCCGATCTCGTGCCGGCGAGAAGGATCATGGCGGGGGAAGGAGAGGAGGTGTACGTGGCGGCCATCGACCAGGGCACCACCAGCACCAGGTTCATCGTCTACGACACCCACGCCAAGCCCGTCGCCTCGCACCAGCTCGAGTTCAAGCAGCACTACCCGGAGGCAGGGTGAGTGTGGGCAGGTTTCGTCTTCTTCTCGGGACAGAGATCGGTTGGGTAGCGGGTTTGTTTGCTCTAAGGATTGTGCTGCAGTATGTGCGAACTCTGGACCGTTGGTTGATTTGGAGGGAATTAGGAGTTGCTAATTTAAAGATGTCAGTTTTTTTTGTTCTGATGCTATGACTTGATTGTGAAAAGGTTTGGTGGAGTAACTGTAAGATCTGTATGAGTTGCCTCTTTGTCCAGTTGTCCTAACTTTAGTTACTTAATTGGCAAATTAATGATCTTTCCCATGTACAACTAGGGTCATGTGTTTTTTTCTGTTATTATGAATAGAAACTTAGATGATCATTGAATCATATGTACTTCTAGATACTAAAATGAGTATTATTCTAGGGGAAAACAAAGCACCACAAAGTACTGAAAGGAATAGGATCACTATGAGGCCTGAACTCTTTCTGTACTAGACCAATTCGGTATGAGTTGCCGCTTTGTCCAGTTGTCTTAACTTTACTAGTGACTCAATTGGCAAATTAGTGGACTTTCCCATGTACAACTAGGGTCATGTGTTTTTTTCTGTTATGAATTAGAAACTTAGATAATCATTGAATCATATAACTATGAAGCGTGAACTCTTTCTGTGCTAGACCAATTCGGTGCCTCATCAATTGGCAACTTTTGTTTTGCCTTTTGATTTCTCTTCCCTATGTTCATTAAGCATGTCTACCTAATTAACTTGCTTTAAGCATGATACTGCTATTTCACAAGCTATCATGAATTCATGATGAACTTTCAGGAGCGCTGATCTTCTGACTCTGACCTTTGATATATTTTTTGTACCTGAATAAATTCCTAGCTTTGTTAGGAATCTCACATGTTTTATTTATTTCAGTGTTTTCAATTATATGTGGATGTGAAGTTAGAAATTTACTATAGCTTATTCATTCTATTTGGTTTGAGTTACTGTAGCCGGTAACCTTTAGTCCCATCTTTCTGTTTAAAGAGATGACAGTTGTCATTGTCTCTGATTTTGTTCTTTCTATGTTTGTGTGAACTAAAAGGTGGGTTGAGCATGATCCTATGGAGATTATAGAGACTGTTAAGGTGTGTATGAAAGAGGCAGTTGGCAAAGCCAAAGATGGTAAATACAATGTGGTTGCTGGTTTGAAGGCCATTGGGATCACAAATCAGAGGGAAACAACTGTTATGTGGAGTAAATCCACTGGCATTCCACTGTATAATGCCATTGTGTGGATGGATGCTCGCACAAGCCCTGTTTGCAGGTCATCTTTTTTTGTCTATCACTCATTTTCTGTAAACATTTTGTCGAGTCTTCTCATCATGCTTTAACCATCCAGGAGACTGGAAAGTGAGCTTTCAGGCGGTAGAACCCACTTTGTGGAGACATGTGGATTGCCAATCAGTACCTATTTCAGTGCTCTGAAGTTATTATGGTTGATGGAAAATGTGGATGCTGTCAAGGATGCAGTACGGACTGGTGATGCGTTGTTTGGCACAATCGACACCTGGTTGATCTGGAACCTTACAGGCGGCGTTGATGGTGGGCAGCATGTCACTGACTGCTCAAATGCATCTCGTACAATGCTTATGAATCTTAAGACACTTGACTGGGATAAGCCAACACTTAATGCATTAGGAGTTCCTGTCGAAATTTTGCCAAAGATTATCAGTAATTCAGAGAAAATTGGTGTGGTTTGCAATGGGTTCCCCTTGGCAGGTGTCCCCATCTCAGGGTGTCTAGGAGATCAGCATGCTGCTATGCTTGGGCAGCTTTGCCAGAAGGGTGAAGCAAAAAGCACCTACGGAACTGGTGCCTTCATCCTTCTCAACACAGGAGAAGAGCCTACCCAGTCCTCCCATGGTCTTCTTAGCACCATTGCTTACAAGCTTGGGCCAACTGCACCCACTAATTATGCTCTTGAAGGGTCCATTGCAATTGCAGGCGCAGCAGTTCAATGGTTGAGGGACAGCCTTGGAATCATCCAGACAGCAGCCGAAATTGAAAAGTTGGCTGAAACTGTGCCAGATTCAGGTGGTGTATACTTTGTACCAGCATTCAATGGGTTGTTTGCACCATGGTGGAGGGATGATGCAAGGGGAATCTGCATTGGAATCACAAGGTTCACAAATAAAGCGCACATTGCTCGATCAGTGCTTGAGAGTATGTGCTTTCAGGTGAATGATGTTCTCAGCTCCATGCACAAGGATGCTGGAGAGGCAGGAGAAGTAAAGAGCGCAGAAGGAGAGTTCTTGTTGCGTGTTGATGGTGGTGCTACCGCTAATAATCTTCTAATGCAGATCCAGGTAAAGAAAATTACCTCTTCTCTCTATTCATAGAGTCACATACAAGCACTTATCCATATCTTTTAGGAATTATTTGTGATCAATTACTAATGTGCTTTCAGTAGATGCTTTTTTTTTTCTTCAAAAGGACATGCTTTCAGTTATTACTTTTGGCTTGTGGAAAATGCACGAAGTCTAGATGCTAACTCCCCATGCTTCTCTCTATTATTAAGATGAACTCAGAACACCGTGTTTTAAATAAAAGGAATATTCAATCTGGCGTGGCAAATTATGCATGCTGACAACAGTAGGCTATAAGATTCAAGTAGTACAAAAAATCTTTTAATGTTGTATGAAGTCTAAACAATGTTTTCATCCTTGATGAATATCTGGTTCATCTGCAAATTGATACACAAAATTACTTGCATACTCCTCACAACAATATGACCCAATTAGCGGAACACAAGTATGGACTATCATGAAAAAAAATCTAAAAGGAGGTTGCAAAATGTAATGCATCAATTCAACATATCCACGTTTGTGTCATGGGCCAATCTCCATGACAGTTTGTCTGCTTAGCTGTTAGCGATATGCGCTCTCAACTTCTTGTGTGATCTTACCTGGAACAGATCTTTATCATTTATTTTCTTTGCAATTGTAAAAAAACTAAAAACTGTTGAAGTTTGCATTGGATGACTGATGATACCTTGGTTACTTCCTACCTGCAGGCTGATTTATTAGGCAGCCCTGTTGTCAGACCCGCTGACATAGAGACCACAGCCCTTGGAGCTGCATATGCTGCTGGGTTAGCTGCAGGAGTCTGGACTAAGGAGCAGGTATTTGCAGGTTTGCATAAGGAGAACACGACAGTCTTCCGCCCGAAACTGGATGAGACGCACAAGAAAAAGAGAGCAGATTCGTGGTACAAGGCGGTTTCAAGATCATTTGATTTGGCTGATCTTTCTCTGTAAATTTATCTTGTTTCAAGCTTAATTATTCAGCCAGTCAGCGCTCCTCTTATCGTTGCTGTATCTGTTTTTGGAAGCTGGAAATGAATAAATTGGTCTTTGCTGGGACTATTCTTAACTACTTGTTATTTATATGTAACATCACGATATTTACAAAAGTGAGTACAGGAACATCCTTAAATTTTCAGCAGGGAGTGTTTTTCTGGAGTATTTATGTGTGCTTCCAAAGACACGAATGGTTTGCATGATACATTATACTTTCCCATTAACATAGACAACTGGAGAAGCTCAATTTCCAATCTGCAACTTTGCTGGAGAATTTAAACTGCTGATCGTGTCTGTGTAGTACTGTATCCCCTACTTTGTAGATACTACAGTTAATCGTCGTGCAAATATATATTGTTAGTAAGTATTAATAATTGCCTCCGAGAAAAAGAGTAAGGATACATAAGCCTTGTACTTTGTGATTATACTATGAGAAACTGGAGTCATTATTAATAGGAAGTCTTTTTTCGAAAGATTCGTTACCAGCTTACATTGATAAGAGAAGAGATAATTTACAAAGAAGAGTTGTGGCGGCACAAGCTGCGCCTAGGAAGCACCTGTTGAAGCCCTTTGTTTCCAGCATAAGTCCAGGTGGTAGAACCCACTTCGTGGACACATGTGGGCTGCCAATCAGTACCTATTTCAGTGCTCTGAAATTATTATGGTTGATGCTTCTTTTTACGACGTGGGTCTACCGGTGTGATTCTCAGAGATCATGGAGCTCGGTTTTGTGGAGGTCGTGCGCGATGGTATGACTACTGTCTGAATGCGCTGACTACAGAAACGATGGCTTGCCGTGATGGTGTGCAATTTGCCCAAGACAAGGGAGTGGATCGCCTTCAGCTAGAGACAGATTGTCAGGTCCTGGTACTGCTATGGGAGAACCGCTCGGTCCAGAACTCTGAAGTTGGCCCTCTCCTACAAGAAATACAAGATCTAAGCCGGAGCTTCGTCGATTTCAAATTTGTTTTTTCTAGTAGAACTTGTAATAGACTTGCTCATGAATGTGCTAAATTGGTGTCCCGTAGAAACCTGATGGAGGGGAGTGGCTTGTACCTCCACCAGGGTTACGTGAGATTGTGGATGTTGATTGTAATCATCTTCTGAATCAATGAATGAAGCTTCGGCTTTTACTCAAAAAAAATTATTATGGTTGATATAAGAAATCATAGAGTCCTCCCCCTTCATTGTCTTATGCACTCTATGATTTCTCAAAGACATGAAGGAAAGATATGAGATGGAACGTAAGAGGATAAGTCTTTCGAATGTGGTAGATACAATATGCGGAAACATGAGGCCACGTAGAGTTTGGAGATGTTCCTAACTTCCGGACGCTATAATTATATTTTATGATTGTACTCTCATTTATTTTTAATGCACGTCTTTCCTTTTTTTAAGACCGTTACAGCGTTAGACTATCAGCACCGGCCAAGAATTGAGCTCATCGCGGAGGAATGCTAGGCCAACGGCATGCATATGTGTGGTGGGTCCAGTTCCTCAAAATGCGCACAATACCTTTTTAAGAGACTAAAAATGCTATAACTCACAAATGAAAAACTCAAATTAAATTTTATTTACACTATTAAATTTGTTTCAATAAATACTTGAAAATAAGATCTCAGATGAACATATTCTGATAAAGTTATTAATGAGCTCTAATATCAGTAGTTGATATGGAGTACGAGATATAGATGATGATGAGTGCGGAAGAAATACGTATAGATAAGAGAGTCTTGATGATTATGATAGATAGATGATGAATTTAGAGGAATAACAGTGCAGATAGTCTTATAGACACAAAAACTCACATATATAAGCGTATACCCGCTCCTATGAACATATGTATGAATCTCTACCATCATGAGCATATCCGAATAACTGAGTTAGACCAATAAATCTTTAGATTAACGAAGTCGTATCTGTTTGGTCCATGGGTTGAGGTGGGTTGGGATGAGTTCGACCCATATGAACCCGTGTTTGGATGGAGGATTCAGCGGAACGAGGTCGACCCGGGTTGGTATATTCGTCATAGATGCGGGTTCTTGGGATCCCTTCGATTTGGGCGGATCAACTCAACCCAGATGGAAGCTGTTGCTCTCCGTCTCACAGCCATGAGCTAGCACAGCATGTTGGGGCCGATGCGGGGCGAGGCTCCATGACTCCATGGCCGCCGGGGCCTGCGCGGGTCGGGGGGGGGGGGGGAGTGTAGCGGAGCGGAGTGGAGCTGGGCCGTTGCGGGTGGGCGGAGCGGCTCCAGGCCGCATCGGCGTGGGCGGGGCGGCGCTAGCCGCCGGAGCGAGGCGAGGGGCGCTAGGGCGCTCGGCCGCTGGCGAGGAGGCTCGCGGGAGCGAGCAGAGGAAGAAGGGGTAAGGGGAAAAAAGAAAAGAAAAAAAAATAGGCTGACAGGTGGGTCCATTTGACGGTGTTAAAATCCTATCCATTCTATCCCTTTTCGTCCCTATAACCAAACAAAAGACTGAATTCAACCCGTTCCGGTAACAGCGGTAACTAAATATGTGATGGGTTCATCTCAACCCAGAAAAATGGGTTAGACCTAACCCAATTCACTTCGTCCCAAACCAAACACATGCGTAGACCAGGGCAAAGAGAAACGGCAACTGGCTCTTGCATTTAACATTCTTGAACAATATTGAAGGCCATGATAAAGAAGTTAAAGATAGCTAGTTCACGTAAATACTCGATCAAGCTTTACGTATGTGGAGCCAACGACAGCCTGCACCAGCTTTCTTTGATTTGTTTATTTGGATGGAGTAATGGTCCAGGCCCGCACGCTTAAAGCGCAAAAAAAAGATCGGGAAAAACATCCAAAATGTTTATTTGGCTTGCTAGTCGGCGGTTAGTGTTTTTCTCTCATATAACAATATTTTTCTCTCATAATAAAACAGCTAAAAATAGTATCAATCCACTGAAACGATCATCTAATTCGTTTTCGTTTCTCTGGCTCGCGTATTGCAGCCATCTGGTGCAGACAAATAAACGCGCTACTTATTCTAGGCTTTCGAGAACTAATGTAAACGGTAAACGGGCCTCATTTTGGCCCGATTCTGGTTGCGGGAAGATCTGTAAAGACGATGGCAAACTCGCAGGACGGCAGGAGCACTTCGAAATTCTCGAAACAGAGTTCAGTTCATCCAAAGCACTAGGGAGTAGGGACCAGGCGCGCTTGGTCGTTTTCCTGCCACTCAAGTTATCCAGTATCCCTCATTTCAATTCCATTTACTCTTATAAACGACGGTCGATCTGCATCAGATCTGAATTACCGGACAAGTATTCTTATAAACGACGGTAGATCTGCATCAGATCTTTTGCATAGACAGGGAAAGTTGTAAACACAAGGAAGGATAATCCGCAAACAAACCTTTCGCCATTCGCCGCAGGACGGAGGGAAACGGCCTGGCGCGCCGCGCAAGAGCATTTTCGCAGGGCGCAGGCTTTTCTTTCGCTGTTCATCCGGTGCGTATCCCGACCCGAGTAGTGATTTGAATTGTGCCCTTGCATAACTTCGCGTTTTGGGGGAAAAGGAGTTGCAGCATAGATCTTGTAAGTTGCAAACTTCTTTAATTCATAAATCCTTCTCAGTTCTTTGCATTTTCTCGATTACACTGCATCTGAGTAGAAAATGCGGTACATCTTTTAGGATGATTGCAGAGATGTGACGATTGCTGGGAAAACTGTGTCACCTCAGGTCTGGGCACCAGAACTCCTTTAGTAGTGATCTCCAGCACCGTCAGAATTTTTGAGGACTAGTGAATCACAAGCTTCAACTACTGGGGTACACAATTTTTGGATTTAAAAAATTGGAAAACCTAACAAACTTCAGACCTTGTCTTCATTACACAGAGATGTATAATTTGTTACGTTTTCTCCTGTATCAGGGAACGTTGGATCACTCTTCCAATATGTCACACCCAATTTTAAGGATAAAATTGAATATGAATAACTCATGTGTACCCACATGTGTACCCAGAGATCAATCACACACATAAGCCGACAAATCTTTAAATAGTACCATCACTGAGTGCTTATTACATAACGAATAATATTTAAATAACATAACAACAGAATATAAAGATAACTCTCGCGACGAAGCTCCACTTCACAGGGAACACTGACTGGTTGACCACTAGCCTAGTACTCCTCACGATAGTCTTCATAGCCATCTGAAGGGGTTGAGAAAGCAAGAGTGAGCACTTACGTACTCAGCAAGAGTAACACAGGGTTATGAAGCTCAAAAGGTTGACACTGTCTGTACTGCGGTTGCTTTTAACTTGGTCAAGTTTTACCAACACTTAGCTTTAGTTATGCATAGCCCAATTATGATCCACATGATAAGATAGTAAACCACATTAATAATTAAACAACATGATCCTCTACACTGTGAGTTTTCCAGGCCGCTCGTAACTGTGAGCACGGCTATCATGATAGATTTACACTCTGCAGAGGTTATACACTTTACCCACAAGCCATGTTGTCCATATGCCCGGGTTTATAACTCCCATAACACTTCCAAGGTGAGTGGGCAGGGAACACTATGAAGTCTTTCAAAAGTCTTCCTAACATGTTGGTAGACCCTACGGACCCACGGGCAAGAGGTATACAAAGCCTCTACTCGATGGTACCTTTCGAAGCGGTAACCACCCTAGAACATGCCCTGCAACCAGCTCGGCAATGGTGCCTTTCACGAACTGCCAACATGCTAGTACGAATCTTTATACTTGACTAAAGCCAGAGCCATTCTAGCACTCGTGGTTGTATTAGAAATCTCAGCTTTTGCCCTACAGTGGGGTCCTATTCCATATTGCTATAAAAACCAATTTTATCTCATTGTTGCATATATCATTAGTCAGGATTCATCTCCAGATCCATTATTGTAAAGCATAACAAAGCTACCCATATGCATATAAACCCATGGTGATAAGGTAAAGGATAACAAAGCTATGGTATAGATCTAATAGGAATCAAATTAGACACATGCAATATGACTAGATTGAATTATGATGAATAGGTAACAAGGATGATCCCATGTTAAACTTGCCTTGATCACAAAGCTCCTGGTGATCCTGATCTGCTGCAGAGAACTCTTGGTCAACGAAGATCTCACCGGCTGTACTCGATCAACATCACCACGCAATCATCCGAACAATCATACACGAAGCAAATAAGACATGATCAGAACATTACACCATAAACAATAAAGAGACTTTGAAAAGGTTATAAAACAGATCTATACTTTACTACGATCACAAAGACACGAGAATCACGCTAATCGGATCTAAAACGAAGAAGTTATAGATTAAACGGGATTTTGAAGAAGGCAGATTAAAGCTTTAGCAAAGTAATTTTCTCTGATTTTCAAAAGTAATTAACATAAGTGAAATCTATACTACTAGATAGAGCATAAAATTACGGATCTAACGCAACTCGAACGGGTCGATTTGGATTTAAAACGAAGAAAATATAGACATTTGAAGTTTTAGGGGAAAACTGAAAATAGGAAATTCCTTTTATTTTTGAATTAAATCAGATTTAACAGAGAGTACGTTTTCCCGAGGGGAAAGCGCAAAACTAGAATACGCTTTGTGGACTGCGGGTTGAGGGATCCAAAAACTCAGGGTCTCTTTAGCAAAAAGACAGAGCGAAGGGGTACGGTGGATTCTGAGCCGTTGGATCGGAGACAGATAGATCAGATTAGATCTGAGGGTATGAGAGAGAGGGTATGGGCGGCGCGGCGACCGGAGTCGGGCAGCGCACGGTGGACGCCATTGCCGGCAGAGGCGGAGCTCGTCGGCGTAAGCGGTTAGGGAGCTCTGGTGCCCCGTTTCCAAAACAGAGGGAACCGGAAGGTCGAGGACGACGCCGCGAACTCGTCCAGAGGCACGGCGGGACTCGGAGAAGGACGGAGAACACCGCCGACATAGCATGGCGGCGGCGGACGCTCGGTGCACGGCGGTTAGGGCGTGGACAACCTAGTCCGACCGGGAAACTGCTCGGGGAGCGAGCGGGGAACACGACGAAGCTAGTTAGGGCTTCTACGGGCTTGGGTGGGACGGAGGAGGCCCACCGACGGAAAGCCGCGGCGGCGGAGCTCCTGTGCACGCCGACACAGTCGAGTAGAGCGAGAACAAGAGGGAAAAGAGGGGGAGACGGTGTTCGGACGCCTCGCGAAGAAGTTACGGGGCTCGGGGAGCTTACCGTGGTCGGGATCGCATGGAACGGCGGCGGATCACGACGCGGCGGCGGCACTGCTGCGGCTGCGATGCGGCGAATCAAGGCGAGAGGATGAGAGGATACGGCGCAGGGGCTCGGAGCTATTTAAAGGGGGATGGGGTAGAGTCCGCACCGGACCCGAGCGCGGGGATTCCGCGTCGGTGGTTCGCGGCGCGTCGCGGCGCGGCGAGAGTCCGTCCCGGACGCGAACAGAGGAAGGGGAAGAGCTGACCTGTGGGCCAGAGACGTCAGCGGCAGAGAGAGGGATAAGGAGGGAGGCGGGCGGCGTCGACAGGTGGGCCCGCGCTGGCAGTGTAAGAGAAAGAGAGAGGGGCGCGGTGCGCTGGGCTGTGGCCGAGTGGGCCGGCCCAGTGAAGAAGAGAGGGAGAGGGGGAGAGGCAGGCCGGGTCTCGGGCTAGCAGGCCGAAAGAGTGAAAGAGAGAGAGAAAGGAGATTTCCATTTTCTGATTTTTGCAGTTTGATTTTCAACAAGAATTTTGAAATTATTTTCTTTGGGTTTTGAAACTTCACTCACACAAGAAAAATGCAAGAGCATGAGATGCACAAACATGTTGGACCTAACATGATATTTAGTTTTAGTTTTATATATTTAATTCTATGCTTCACAACATGCTTTAAATTAAAATCAAATTAACTCAAATTCAAATCTATTTTACTATTCAAATTTTAGGGTGTTACACAATATCCTCCTCCTTTTGCTTTCCCTTACTTGCAACCTAAACATACAACATATCTGATAGCTTGAAAGTTTATATATTTTAGTAGTTCTTATTTATTCTATTCTATGTTTTATTGGACTAATCTAAACATTTTGATGAAGGAAACTACTACCTGTCATCACACTCATGAAATTTAAATTTTAACTAATACAGCTTACAATCTTATCCATGTCTACATAATCTGTTTGATTGCTGGTACTGTTTGTCATCACTACCCCTGTAAATTTTAATTAGTAATCTTCGTCTTTTCTTATAATCACCTTATATACTACTCCCTCCATCCCAAATTGTAAGTCATTTCAAGAATTTTGGAGAGTCAAAACATCTAAAGTTTGACCAACAATTATAGAGAAAATTATAAAGATTTTATAACATCAAATAAGTAGACTATGAAAATATAATTAATGAAGAATCTAATGATACTTAATTGACATCATAAAAGTTATTATATTATTATAAAAATTTGGTCAAACTTGAGGTACTTTGACTCTCCAAGATTCTTGGAATGACTTATAATTTGGGATGGAAGGAGTATTTCTTAATTCATGTTTTTCCTAGTGATATACTTACTAAATTCTTGCAATGTATGTAGTTAACTGTGTTGTCAATGTGTATGCTTTACAGGGGAAGTGATGACGAACAATACAAGCAATCAAACAGATTATGTAGACATGGATAAGATTGTGAGTTCTATGAGTGAGCAACTAAATATATGCTGGTCCACGTTTGAATCTGAAAATGCAAACAAGATTTGTGCAATCCACAAAGTTCCCCAACATATACGTGAGGTTGACGTAAATGCTTATGAGCCAATAGTGTTATCAATTGGTCCATACCACCATGGAGCTGAAAACTTGATTGCAATTGAGAAAGAGAAATGGAGAAGTTTGGATTGCATCCTGAAACTGAATTGTCAAGTAAGCTTACAGGATTACCTTGGAGCAATCTCTAAATTGGAGAATGAAACAAGAAGCTGTTATTCTCCTGCCACAATAATGAACAGAAAAAGGTTTCTACAGATGCTCTTACTCGATGCATGTTTCATTTTGGTGAAAGTTGATGGAACTATCATATCAAAAGCTCGTGGGATTAATCAAGAAGGAACAGATGAAAACGCAGAAGAGTGCACGAATTCTGGTCAGGAAATTGAGGCGCATGCTAAAGATGCTGAATCCAGAGAGAAGCAATGGGAGTCTGATCACGATATCCAACACCAATACACTGATGGTACTGTTGGAGATTGGTACTCTATTTGTGTTTGGCATGATTTGTTCTTGCTGGAAAACCAAATACCTTTCTTTGTTGTTGAGAAAATTTATGCGTTAGTTATAAGCAATGGCCTGACAAATTTGAACCTTACGGAACAGATTGCTAAATGCATAGAAGATATCTTACGTCAGTTTCCAAGAGGCGTCCATTCTGACAGACCAAAAAGTTGCCACCATCTGCTTGACTTGTGCCATACGTACTTTAGACCTACGCAACAGTTGATCACAAGCCATCAGTCTCAGCCCAAACGTAGGTATTTTCATCGTCTGTTAGATTTTTGGTATGGGTATTCTACTTTTGGTTCCAAGACAGATGAAAGTGAGCATGAGTTGTTGCCGGTTCAGCAAAGTGTAAATAGCTCCTTCCAAGCTGGGCAGCAGCATGGTCGCTGGCGTCAAGCGACACAGTACCATGAAGCAGGAATTCGATTTAAGAGAAGACAGTACAGCAATGACGATACACATTCCCTCTTGGACATAAAGTTTGCCAGTGGAATGATAGAAATTCCATTTTTTCCAGTTGACGAAAATACTGGATCTCTTTTCAAGAACTTGATTGCCTTGGAGCAAACTGACCCTAGATATGGAAATGATGTCACAGCCTACATTGTTTTCATGTCTCAGGTTGTCGCGACACCTGGTGATGCAGCTCTACTAGCTCAGAGTGGGATCATTGTGCATTTGCTGGATAGTGATGATGAAGTCTCTGCCCTATTTGTTAGTCTAACAAAAGATGTCTGCTTCAAATTTGAGGACAAGTACTACCTTAAGCCATTGTGCAGTACATTGGAAACCTACTATCAAAACCGACTAAACAGATGGATTGCATGGCTCCGGCAGAACCACTTGAGTAATCCATGGTTAGTACTGGCATTATTAGCTGCTGTCATCGTTCTGATATGCACAATCGTGCAAACAATTTATACAGTCTTAGCATATGTGGATGCCACAGAACACTAGCATGATGTTACTGAAATGAAGACGACACTAACAGATTGTCCTCAAAAAAGAAAAGAGAACAGTAAAATGTAGAGGGCAACGTTGTGGTCTCCAATTGGAAACCGAAAGAGATACTGATGACCTTTTTTTTCCTTAGACGTCAGAGGGTATTTGTAACAGGGGCATGAAATGCTTAATTGAATGTTTATCTTTTTTTTTCTTTTTTTTTTGCGAAAGGTAATTGAATGTTTATCTGGTAGAGAAAGATGCACCATTCCTCGTTATGAGAAAAATAAGTCGCATACAAATAGATCCTGGATTGTTTATATATATAAACAATCTGGGATCTATTCGGGATATATATAAACATTCCGGGATATATATACATTATATATATATATGAAGAGGACCTCGTGGAATACATATATAGACGACCCTGTGGCATAATATAAAAGACTTCTAGCATGCATCTATATGACCGCGTAAACATTATTACGTTATGAGAAATGGCAGTGCACATCTAAACGTTCAGCACGCCCTAGCTCTGCATGGTGGGATGTGTGGGGGAAAGAACATATTGTTGTTCCAAGAAGCGAACAGCTTATCTTCCTTACCTTCCATCGGTACACCTTTTCCTCCTGAACAAAAATAGGTGTGTTAGCTCTTCAAAAAGATAATGTGCGTTAGGCTCATCACTAAGTTTTTTTTTTCATCATGGCTCATCACTAAGTTTTTTTTTCATCATGGCTCATCACTAAGTTATAAGAGTACAATGACTCAATGAGATTAAAGAAGAGAACGAACCAGTCTTGTTGTCGCGTGCCCCCGCGTGTGGAAGCAAAGCAGTGTCCTTGACCCCAGCACCCTGGGGGTTCTGCCGCGATGCTGCGATCGGCTTGAACACGCTAGTCACCAGCAGCAGCATTGCAAAGGTGAGAGCTGCACCGCGGAGAATCTTCGCCATGGCTGTGCTTTGGTGGTATTTGCTATGAAGTGCGTCTCCAATTGATGGTCTGCCGGTTTTATATATGGGAGGAGGTGCCACGTTCTTTCAATCACAAATTCACAAAGTTGCCATTCCGCCAGAACTTTCTGTGATGATACTGAGGCGCTAGGTTGGAATCAAAATCTTATACACTCTACTAGGTGGAATCGAAATCTTGTAGACTATACTGTGCTAGACATGTTAGGCACGGTGGAAGCAACATGTCAGAGCATGTGCCGCCTAATTATCTCACAGCGTCACCTTCCGAATATCAAAACCTATCTGTAAACATATGATTATAAGGTTTTGGACAATCGGTGTGACAACTGACAAGCGGCAGAGTACTTTTTCCGGTCTGTTCCGCTTAGCAGTTCAAACTTTACCTTTTTTTCAACCTGCAAGGCATTATGGAAAAGACTAGGAGCCGGTTGGCTGGCTGGCAAGGACGTACTACGCTTCTTAAACTAAGCAGGAAGGCGGGAACTGGTGCGGTCAGTTCTAAGTGCAATCCCAGTATATCTGCTCACGTCGGTCAGAGTACTAGAACAACTGCTGGAAGACTTGGATAAATTAAACTACGGAGTCGCTTTATTTGGGCTGGGGGTGCTGAGATCACAGGGGAAAAGTGCAAAGTCCGCTGGCCATTTGTAACCAGACCGGTGCAGTATGGAGGCCTTGGCATCTTGGATCTTCAGAGGTTTAGTAGAACACTGCTACTACGATGGTTATGGCCCGCAGAGACCATGGCTGCGAATGAAACTTCCAGTTGAAGAGACGGACATCGCCCTCTTTGGTACTAGCTGGATCGATGGGCAGTCACCTGCGTCCCTCTTCCCGCTACTATGCTGACACAGCAGAAGAAAGAATAGATCGGTCCGAGAAGCCTTGCAAAATGGTAAATGGATTAGTGATATTGCGCATATTGCGCACAATCTAAATGCAGGATTCCTAAAGGAATTCTTCGAACTGTGGCAGCTCCTTCAGTCACTACACATGGAACTTAGCAACGAACAGATGATCCAGGAGGGCCAGATTGTCTGGACTCTGGAAAGTTCTGGAGAATATTCCGCAAATTCGGCATACACCGTCCAATTTAGTGGACAAAACTCCAGCCTGGCCATATCACGTTGCAAATTCATTTGGAGATCATCTATTGATTTTCTGTAAAGTAGATCCTTATTTGCGAGGGTACAATGGTTCTTCCAGCGAGAAGACACTTGGCATGAGCATCTCCAACGGTTTTGTAAATGAGCTTGCCTTTCTTGTTTTTGCAAAAAAGTCTAAAAATCTCCTATCCAACGGTTTTGACAAATGGGTTTGACATTTTTGGTAACTTGGCAAAAACCAGGTGATATTTGACATATATGTCAAGCCGTAGTTCACTTGGCAATCGCCCCGCGCACTACTCTCGCGTACAATTTTTAGTTTTGTCAAGTGAATAATGGGAAACCGTTGGAGATGGACTCTTTTTTACCTTTTTTAAAAAGAACAGGAGGGGCACAGGGCCCCTACAACACTAAAGATGAAAGAGTCAAGTTACAGAAAGAAAATAAAGCAGAAAGACAAAAGAACAAATTACAAACTTAGGGAACCAGAAAAGAGATAAAAAAGACTAGCAGACACTTCACCACCGAATTGAAACTTATGAGATTCCACTTATCCATTCCTGTAACCTTGGCTAGTTTTTCTTGGCACGCCATAGCAGAGCTTCCATTTCTAATAAGAACAGAGCTTTGCAACCCTGCGTCGAGGCATTGATTTGCTTAAAAAATTTATTGTTTCTGGTCATCCAAATGGCCCAGCTTAAAAGGATGATGATCTCCATATTGAAAGGACAGTTAAGCTGATTTCTAAAATTCTCCAGATTGGAAAAAGGACTGACTCCCTGGTTCACATTCAGGTTAATAAGCCTCCAACAATCCTGAGCAAAGGTGTAGCTTATGACTCTTTTTATCTTTGCCATATTTATTTGGGACTTGGCAAATTTCTAATTTTACCAGATAAAAAATGCAAAACCGTTGGAGATGCTCTAACTAATTCTTCTTTTGCAATCGCGGCTCCTGGCTCACGCTCGTAGCTATTTTAGATGGCGGCCTCTGGACATGCGTGTTCAGACAATTAAAAAAATAATGTGTAAAAACACACATAAAAATCTGCAAGTATTACATTGTCACAGTTGCTAATAGTTCGGGGGTAAGAAGAGCCAACTGATGCTTATCAGAATCCAGAAAATTGTAAGAGCACAGCAAACTTTCTCTTCAAAAAAAGAGATGTTTACCTCAAAAGGTAAAAGTGAATTTCCTATGTTCGCCCTGTGCTCATTAAGAGGTCTACTACTGCACATGGTTCCTGCAAACTAAAATCACATATTCATGTAGGCCAACATACCGTACACAGTTTGAACGATAGTGCAGAAAAGCACAATTGCTGTGGCGAATGCACCTAGGCCTAACCATGGATTGCTGAAGTGATTAAGCCAGAGCCACGCCATCCACCTATTCAGATTACTCTGGTAGTGTGCCTCCAGTTTCTGGCATAATGTTTTTAAGTAGTAGTTACCATTGAAATCAAAGACCACGTCTTTACTCAGCATTGTGAATAAGTCTGATACTTTTGCATCACAGTCAAGATGGTGCGTGATAATCCCTTTCTGGCTTAACATAGTCACATCTTCAGGCATGCTAACAAGCTGAGACAAGAAAACAGTATATGCAGTGAAATCATCCCCAAACTGAGGGCAGGTCTGCTCAAACGCGATGAGGTTCCTGAAAAGAAATTCTGTGTATTCATCAACAAAAATACAAGGGATTTGCATTACACCATGTTTAAACATAACGTCCAACAATGAGTGTGGATCATCACCATTGAACTCCCGTTTCTGAAACTTGACACCTGCTTCTATGTATTGTACAGCTCGGCGCCATCGATTCAGCTGCATTCCATCATGTATATCATCAACAAGCTGCTGGTCATTTTCTTCGGGATACTGACAAGTCTAAAATATTTGTGCCCAAAGCTAAGACAATTAAAAAAATAATGGTAAAAACACACATAAAAAACTGCAAGTATTACATTGTCACAGTTGCAATAAATTCGGGGGTAAAAAAGAGCCAACTGATGCTTATCAGAATCCGAAAATTGGGAAAAAGCACAGCAAACTTTCTCTTCCCAAAAAAAGGGGTTTTTTACCTCAAAAGGGAAAAGGGGAATTTCCTAAAGTTCGCCCGTGCCCCATTAAAGGTCTACTAAATGCACATGGTTCCTGCAAACTAAAATCACAAAATTCATGTGGCCAACATAAACCCTAAAACAATTTTTAACGATA
>CM039131.1:59070874-59126192 GCA_022036555.1 Microstegium vimineum | reverse complement strand
GTCACAACGGTCTCATTTCTTGGAGAGTAGGCTTCAAGCATTATCTTGACAACCTTGTGATCATTGAACTCTTCACCACCAAGTCCTCTAATCTTCCCAACCATAGTCATCAATCTATCAAACATTTCTTGTGGCCCTTCACCTTCATTTATCACGAACCGGTTGAGCTTGACCATCAACAAATCAATCTTGGACTGCCTCACTTTGCTCACACCTTCATGTGCAAGGTGCAAGGTGTCCCATATATCCTTGGCAACCTCCAAGCCCATGACCTTGCTGTACTCATCACCATCCAATGCACTTAGCAACACACTAGTTGCTTGTGCATTAAGTTGTATGCAACGAAGCTCGGTAGTGGTGGGGCTTGTAGGATCAACCGAAGGCTCACATCCTTTGTGAAAAATCTCCCAAGCACTGGGGTGAAGACCTACAAGATAAGCTTTCATCAAGTGTTTCCACTTGGCAAAGTTGGTCCCATCGAAATGAGGCAACTTGCCGGCGGGAACATGAAATAAAGGTTTATGCTCATGTTTAGAGATAGATGAATAATCAAAGGATATGGCGGAGTATTTCTTGCTGCTGTCATTCTTCTTCTTCTTCTCATCCTTCTTTGCAATCTTGGAGGCTTGGTATGATACATCATCATCACCGTCGGAGCTACTTGAATCAACCTCCACATGAGAGGCTTGCTCCTTGCTTTTCTTTAGCTCCTCCTCTTTGGCCTTGAGCTCCTTCTTGAGAGCTCTAACTTCTCTTCTATGAAGCTTCTCGGCGAGCTTCAGGCTTTTGGCCTCATTGATTGCTTTTTCTTCTTTTTGCAACTTTTTGCCTTCTCTTCTCAATTTTCTAGCTTCTTTTCTTCTTGCTATCTCTCCAGCGGATATACCAGCAGTGGTCTGGTACTTGTTGGTGTCGACACTCTCATCGCTGCTTGAGGTCTCATGCAAATCCACCTTCTTGGGATCAACCATTACGACATTTCCCTCTTCGGCCATTACCTCACACGGTTAAGTGCTTCTTGAGGTAACCTTGCTTTGATACCACTTGAAAGGACATGATTGGCCTAGGGGGGTGAATAGGTCTGTCTAAAATTCAACTCAACACTTGCTGTCAGTCACAGGCCGGCACTGCCGGGCTCAGGGCCGGCACTGCCGGGGTGGCCGGCACTGCTGGGCTAAGAGCAGCAGTGCTGGTCACCTGAACAAATTTCAACACAATTCTGCTTGAATAGAAACCTTCCTAGAGGTGAAGGGAACCTCTAGCACCACCTGAAAGTGGTAGCAACACACCCACCAAGTAGATCGGGTCCAATCCCTAGAAATCACCTTGCAAACAAGATATATCAAAATATAGAGATAAACACAAGGGGACACAAGATTTGACCCGTGGTTCAGCTTGCCACCAAGGCTTGCCTACATCCACGTTGTTGAGGTGCGCCACACAAGGCTCGAGCTCGCCACACAAGGCTAGCTCTTTCCTCGGTCTCAAGTCAAGGGAATGAACCCTTAAGATGAGAGAAGTGTATTAGCAATAGTTGGGTGATACAAACTTCCCTAGGCTTCCACACGAAGGAGGCAAGCTCAAGGGCAACCTCTAGCCGGCTAGGAGCAAAGCTCCAAGAGTAAAGAACTCAAACCACTAGCCACGACACAAACCAAATGCTTGTTGGAGTGAAGATCCAAGGGAGAAGCTTCTTCTCAAAGTTTGGAGGCTCAATCTCTCAAAGAATGATTGGAAATCAATGGAGGAGAGTGGATGAGCACCAATGGAGAAGGGAGAGCAAGAAAGAGCTTCTCTGTTCTGTTTTTGCGAAGTCTGAGAATTGGAATGGCAGAACTAGCCGTTAGGGGGAAGTGAGGAGGTGTTTAAGTACCCCTCACTGCCAACGGGTAGAACAAGTCGCGGCAGTGCCGGCCTGGGCAGAATAGCAAAGGAATGATCTTCAATAAGTTGATTTATCCACTTTGTATGTGGAGGTGTGAAGTATATAGATAGATGTTGCATTTGGTTCACTTGTTGGCATGCGTGTTGAATCCCTCTTAATAGTACGGCATACCTAACTCAATTTCAAGGTATAAAAGAATTTAAACTCCTTTGAGCTTGTTGCCATGCACTTTTGTAATTGGAGGGGTCCACCAACCTGTTCATCAATCTCCTTAAGTTTAACCTGCTTGTCATACTTGTAAAGTCTCATTAGTTCTCTAATTGCGTTGTCATATCACCAAAACCCACTTAGGACTTGATTGCACTTTCAGCTGGCCATCCTGCATGAAAGCCTGCAAAAAAAGCACAAAAAATGAATTGATACTGAAACAAAGTTTGTGTGTTGCATTTAGGACTCAGCAATTTAAGTCACAAAAATACCCCCAAACAAAGAACATTATAGAAAAAAGGCCACAGTTATAGCCAGAGCTAAGGTGATAATTCCCTAGACGTCACAAAGATCAAGTTAGTCCCTTATCTCTCGCCATATGGTGTTTGGATGAACTCCTATTTCTTGGTTGATTTACAGTACAAATTGCTTACAGTACAAAAAAGTGCTTTTGTACAGATTTATAGATTTGCATGTTTTTTCTTAGCTATTGGCACTGCTAGCTAGCTGTTCCTAGTAGTAGTGGAAGGAAAAAGCACATTTGGTAGGTGTGGCTGGGTAAGGCAGCAGGAAAACAGAACCAAAAGTTCCAGTAGTGTTACTGCAGAGAAAAAGGGCTTTGAACACTACTGTGTGAAAAAAGCAAGATCCTTGCTCCTCTTAGTTTATATTGTTGTTGCTATAATTGATGGAGCTATAGTAGCCATGGATTGCATGTAGCAGGGTAGTCTGATCCATAACATAACACTCAAACCTCCTTAACAAAATTAAGAAAACTGCTAAATGAAGACATAAAAAATTACTTGATACTAAAAGAAGAATTGCTTTGGTACATATTTATAATAGAAGGATAATGGAAGAAAAATAACTTTCTCCTCCTATTACTAATTAAAGAAATATGGTAATGAAAGCAAGAATGAATGATTACAGTAAAACTAACCGAAATTCGTAGAGGTAGAATACATTTTTTAGACTTTCTGGTGGTGTTGTCAATTGCATGGATTGCAATTTCAGCGACTGGGCTCATTAGTTTACCACCGGGCTTAACAGATAGAGCGAGATGATCTATTGTCACATAAAAGCTCCAGAAATTGATTATGACCATGATGCAAAAGCATTAACAAAAAAAAGGAAAAAAGCAAAAGCATAAAATCATTAATGATGTGAGGATTAGATTTTTTAAATAATAAAGGAAAGACATAGTTATATGTTGTATACATACTTTTGAGCTTCTCTGGATCTACTAGACCTTACTGATCCATATGCGCACACATCAACGTATATATCACAGACATCCTTGCTGCAAGTGAAAGTCTGTTTTGTATCCAAATGAATATAAGGTGATCGCAAAGGAGCTGGTTTTTTGTGAAATCTTTTTGGGGGAGACACAAAGACAGGTGAAACTGAGGAATTTCCACTAGCAGACTCCTTTAGTCTAGATGCAGGTGTAACTACAGGCGCCACGGGGTCAGAACATGGAGCCGCATCAGTAGGGACTAATGCTTTACTATTTCTAATCTCAAACTCCATACGAGCCTCACTTTCTATCTTAACAAATACCTCTTCTGGTATATTTGATAGTGACCAATCAGACCCATTTGATGTTGAAGGGACTTCATGTGATGTACAAGGAACACCTGTGGGCTTGCTGGGTTCATCTTGTGTATCTATAAAGCTCATGATATTGATTTCAGGGGGTGTGAAATCCAAAGGGCTTCTCATGGTACGATGTGAGGTACCTATGTTGGGTTTCTTGTCAGTCTAGGCAATAAATGAAAACAATAAAATGGATGGATATGCATGGAGATACTAGCTACACTATGCTGAAAAACATAAGGGATACACCCCTGAAAAAAAACACAAAAGCAAAAAAAGAAAAAAAAATGACATTTCTGTATCACTCTTGTTCACAGCTTCCATTCTCACTACAATAGAATAATGCAAACTAGACAGAAAAAGATAAAAAAAACTACAACCAAAATTGGACATGCATTACTAAAACTAACCCCATGGTAAAATCAGCAGGCAATGGTTGTAATCCCCAAACATGGCAAAAATGTTGGGTGCTAAAAAGACATACAATGAATGTCAAAATGTCAAATTACCTGGGAGCATGAGCTTTTCCCTCATCCTTTGTGTATTGGGCTTGGGGTTAGCAATAGAATCAGGAGGAACAATCTCTAATGGTTGAGGTTCAGTTGATGTATCAGTCTTCCTTCCTAGCCGAGCTTTCAGTGACACATGATCTTCGCTACCATCAAGTTCAGCTTGAGCTGACTGTGCAGGTACTGTATGACATAGATTGTCAGCTTTTTTTTTGCCCCAGCTTGGCTTCTTCCAAAGAAACAGTGGCAACCTTGTCTTGCTTGTCAATGCATTCATCTTCATCCTCCGAAACAGGGGACAAATTTCCAATGTTGTGATCATCAAATGCACTTTCATGATCCGAGTCATCATCTTCATCATCAGAATCCTTAAAATCTTCATCATCTTCATCTTGATCAGTGTCGTCTTCTTTGTTTTCATCACTTAACAAATCCTCTTTAAAATCTTCACACAGATATTCGTATTCATCGTCTGATTTTCTGCACATTGACCTTGTCTGTCTTTTTGAACAGGAAGGTATGTCCTGATTTGATTTGGAACACTTTGGTTTGCTCTCTATAGAGCAAGGTTCACCTTCAGAGGCGTTTACCCTTGCACGCTTGGAGGAAGGTTCACCTTTGGAAACATTTACCCTTGCACGCTTGGAACTCTCAGCACGCTGCGATATAGGAGCTCCATCTTCGGAAACTTTCTCCAAAAATGTCCCAAGAAGCTCTATGAAACCTGAGCAGAACTGACTGACAGCTGTGCTGAGCATGTTTTTTTTCTGCAATCAAGCACAGAGAAAAGAGGGGAAAACAGGCGTAAGTGATCATAGGAGAAACACAACTGAAAAAAGAAAAAATAGGAAACTGAGCAGTCACAATAACATTGTACAAACCTGATCTGAAATGTCACTAGGGGCCTTGGAGCAAACAAATTTTCTTATATCGTCCATGTGGAATAATGAAGGTTGTGGAATAGAATAATTTGATCCTTTCAACTGAACACATAAGCATGGACGATGAATGAGGAAAAAAAGGTAAAGCAAAAAAAATGGACATTGAGATATTGGTACATACCTTGAGTTTCCCAAATGAGCCCTAACTTGATTTGATCTAAAAGTTTCCTTGACCATGGAGCAATCCTAGGCGTGGAGGAAGGGATCTGAATGTTCTCTACAGCAAGCGAGTCTACATAGAGAATATGCAAAAAAAGGATGGAAATCAATAAAAACATCAAGAACTAGAAGCAAAAAAGTGTTTTCTGCAAAAAAGAACTATGTCGTACTTGTGCAGCAGCAGCAAGCACTTACAACCACATTTTGCAAAAAAAAGAAAGAAAAAAGCATACAAAAAAACTGCAGAGAAAAAAAGCAAAACTTACCACGAGGACGAGGAGGCAGCCCCTAAAGGATTTCCTTTTCCCCATTTTAGATGCTCCACCTTTAAGCTGGTCGACGACAAACTGACACTAGTTCAATTTCTTGACTCTAGAAAGATCCACAATGGATGGATAACACCTAGGGCTGATGGATAATCCAGTTGGGGGGCACAAAAATGTTGAAATTGCTATCATGATCCATGATCTCAAGAAATCATCATTGGCAGACCTATTCTTCTTCAACCTTTCTAGTATAGAATCAATAGAAGGTGTTGTCCCTTCATCAATACCGTACTTGTCGTGTATGAAATTGATAGCTTCAACATTGAGCTCGTATATTACTTCATAGACATTTTTTGGGAGATCAAGAACATTGCACACCGAATCAGCATTGACTGTAATCCTTCCCCTTCCAGGAAACACCATCTCTGATGACTCGGCATCATAACACTCCACCAGCAGCCAATTTGCAAACTCTGCGGGTATGGTCTTAGAAGCAATTTTCAGAAGACCGCCAAACTTCACTGAATCTATTCTTTTCTTTTGAGGTTTAGTCAAATCCTTGTATAGCTTCACGAGCCTCGATGGCGAAGCACGTTGTCTTTGGGGCTGAGAATAGAAGATGAATTGCAAAATAGTTAAAACAATAGCTACAACTAAAATTTGCATCAACAAAAAAATGATTGAGTGAATACACAATTAATAGCTGATAGAATGGTTGCACCTATACCTTAGGGACTGTAGAAGATGACGAGGCTTCGTGTTGATTTGGTTTTTCTCTACCCATTGCCTAATAATCTGCAAGCACAGCAAAAAATGATTCAAACAAAAAAGCAGGCTGATTACCATAGTAAAAAGAAAATCAGAAAAGCAGCTTTCTCTTAAACTAAAAAACATAACACCTTGCTTTTGCGCCGAACAAAGCATAACAACAGCGTATACTGGTACTATAAAAAAAGCCAAATCAGCAGCCCCACCCCCCACCTCCTCTTCCCTATTACCCCATACTGCAAACTTTATTTTGTTTTGTTGTTCCATTTATCTCTCTTTTGCTCTCTCAAAACTAAAAAAACATAGCAGCTTGCTCTCTTGCTGTGGCACAGCCCCCTGTGACACAGCCTCTGCTAGTATGAACCCCCAGCCGGCAGCATCTAATGTTTAAAAAAGCACAATAGGTACTTTTTTGTTTTATCTTACAGTTTAATTGACAGCTTGTAACTATTTTGCTAGAAAAGCAACTGGCGGCCTCTATTTTCTCTTGTAGTGTAAATCTGTACACAAGCAATTCTTATTTAGTATCAGAGTAAGTTTTCATGTTTTATTAGCAATTTTCTTAATGTATTAATGCAGTTTTGAAGAAAGCAGAGCATATATTCTTGAAGAAAGTTGAAATTTAATGTTTGATTGCTCTCAACTAAGTTAATTTAAACATTTTTCATGAGCTTTCACTATCATCTATGTGTTTAAAAAATATAAGGTGTGAGGTCATCAAAACATCAAGATAAGCATGTTATTGCATCCATATGAGTAACCATGTGCAACATCTAAAAAATGAAAAAATATGCACTAAGTCATTTGCATGTCCATATTAGAATCAGATCTTCTTATCAGTTGTGCTAACATATTAGAGTTCCAAACACAAAAAAAATAGCAATGATAACCACACCTTACTAACCATGAGCCCCATGCTAATACTGCACTAAGTCATTTGCATGTCCATATTAGAATCAGATCTGCTTATCAGTTAGTGGTGACATATCAGAGTTCAAAACAAGCAAAAAATAGCAATGATAACCACACCTTACTAACCATGAGCCCCATGCTAATACTGCATAATACCAACAAGCACATGCACACAACCATGAAAAAAATACGAAGAAAAGGCACAAATCCAAACCTCGTGGGGTAAGATGAACAGAAGCAGACGCCTATGAACAGGGGTCAGTGGAGAGGGTGCATGCAGCTCGGACGCAACCCCAAAATGCCGATGTCCCCCCCCCCGGTAGAAGGTGGTCAGATCTGGAACAAATCGACTGGGTGTGAAGCGAAACCTCTAGATCGAGACAATCCCATGCAAAATTGGTACAAAATCACTAGGAATCAGTAGGCGTCTCACCCAAAATCGCGTGAAAAAGGGGGAAAACACCCATATTGTTGCTTACTGTCGGGTACGAAGGTAAGGGGTACCCTAAACCCTTCGATAAATTAACGCTAAACATAGCAACCATTTTTAAGGCAAGGATCAACCTACTGTTCGGTAAGACGCGACCCATCAATCGAGGGCCCCCGCTACACCAACTGCGGAAACCAGCCACCCCTGGCTCTACCTCGACGACGGACGAGGGGTCGAACGAACGACCCCCCGGCTCCACCTCGACGACGGACGAGGGGTCGAACGAACGACCCCCCGACCTCTACCTCGACTTCGACCTCCTCAACCCGTCGACGCCTCGACCTTCTAAGCGCCGTCGACGGACGAGGGCTCGATTAACCCAACCACTCCGGCATGGGTAAAAGTAAACCCACCTGACGACATGGGCGTCTGCGTCCACTGTCAAATCCGCCAACTCCCCGTCCAGTCCCCGACTCCCGTCAACTGTGCCGCCACTGCCGCCACTACGCGAGTACGGACTTCTACAGTACCCCTCGGAAAGTGAACAGTGCGACCCTCGACGACGACTTCGGGAACGTGACGGAGTCATACGGGGCTCGACCTCCCCCCTCGACCGGGGGCTCGACCCCCTCCTCTTCAACAACTCCGGTACGGAAGACGTCCCATCCGCCCCGTCCCGCTTCGGCCGTGGGACCCGCGCGCCCCCTGCGGACACTGCACTGCGACGACTTCTACTGATGCCACGACCGGGGACGCCTGAAGGACGGGAAGACCACGCCGCCACAGTGCTCGATGTCTCTTCGCCAACACTGTGTCGTGGATGCGCCGCCCATACTTCTACTGTTAGGGCCCTGTACCCTCGAGTCTCCCCCTTGGTCTATAAAAGGGGGACGCCGAGGTAGAGTGAGGGGACTTCTTCTTTTTCCCGATTTCAAGAGGAGGTTGGAGTCTCTCTCGGTCGGTTCCCACTTCATCTAGGACTCTGATCCGACTTTGGTTCTCAGGGACCCTATACCACGCCTCACACACACACCGCGCCGCTCGATCGACCCCTCGGGTGGCCGACTCCGTGTAACACAGCTTGTACCCCCCCTGTACGAGCACGCTTTGGGTGCGAGATAATACAAGTCATCCTCCCCCCGCTGGACGTAGGGCCTCTTTGCCCGAACCAGGATAAATCTTGTGTCCATCTTGCATCACGTCTGAGAGAGGGAGCACGCGATATACAAATTTACTCGTTGGTGGTCTTGAGCCCCGGGTCATAACACCGACACTTACCTTCCTTGACGATCTCCTAACAGCACGAATCGAGCATGGCGACACCTAAGCTCCATCCAGATCATGCGCGGGTGTAGCATACACATGGAGTCGGTGTGAGCATCGAGTTGAAAAAGTTGAGTACGGGGATCTAAAATCGAATCCAAGTGAGAAGGAAACAATGAGGCGGATTTTCCAACATTTACAGATCACCGTCGTGTGCCTCTGTGCTCTCCCCGCCGGTGGGATCCTCCGAGACGCCGTGGGAGATCCGCAATCGCCGAGGTCTAGGCCTTTTCCAAACAACAAACGAAGACGGAGAGAAACGGGAAGCGATGCGGGGAGGGGGGGCGATGTCGGAGGCAACTGGACAGGCGCGAGTCCCAATGTTTTTGAACAGTTACCCCTCCTTTCTATCTATGACTAATGGGCCCGGCTATTCCAGTTCGGTCAGTGAGCCGCGCCCTCCACCCGTCCTTGGATGCCAGATCAACAGCAGATGCGCTGTGCGTGCCGATTGGAAAACGCACGCACGCCCAAAAATAAGACAATACCATAATATTAAAGTTGTGGTATAATTTTTCACTATGAACTCTAATTTCAAAGATCTTGAACTCCACATGAAGTTTATTTAGAGGGATACCATCTCAATTGAAAACAAGCTCCAAGATTAACATGTTCAAGTGTTCTTCCAAGTATTTCTCTAAAGTTAGCAACATGGCTTGGTACTGTTACGTAATGGTTTGCCTTCCTTATTCAGCTACGCACTCAGCTGACCCACGACACGCATTACAGAAATAAGCACACTAGCCGCACAATCACCATGCAATGCATTCACGCGTAGCCGCCCCTTTTCTGGAACGACAAGGAACGCACAGCGCACGCCACGCATGCCGCTTTCCACTGCACTCCACCCAACCTTCGCTGGCCGGCCGTCATGGATCGGAGCCACTGCCCACTGCCGTGCTCCCAGGCTCCCAGTCCCAGGACAGGATCGCAACGCAGACCGCACCGGCATGTGAGCAAGTAATAAGCAGCCAAACGCCTAAACCCAAGGCCCGTCCGTTGCTTGCTTTGCTTGCTCACAGAGAGACCGAAGTAAATAAAACGAACGGACGCTCAGCCTAATCAGTTGCTTTGTATCGTTTCGTTTGCGTTTCTTAACTGTAATCGGCGCACCGCACAGACGCGCACGCCGACACAGAGATGAAAGGCCTATCACACACACGATCGCGCCTGATCAATCTGGATTCTGGAGCGCCACAAGAAATTCTCTGTTATTTGCACGGTAGGTCAGTAGCTTAATTAGCATCCGTGAAAGCAACTGCGGCTGCTGCTCGTCACAGCACACGCATGCACGAACATGGGAATTGATTTCTGCGAGATCAGTGACGACAGTGGAATACTGGAATCCCTGTGGATCAAGCGGATGAGTTGCCATGCATCACTGTCTGAAAACGACCTGTGGCATTCGTTCGTTCATTCGTGTCCGTCCATATATCATTCTCTGGCATTCATGCTCGAGTGGATACAGTAGGCACATTAGTTGCATACTGACAAGTCCGTCGTACCTGAATCTTTCTTCAGTTTAGGCCGGACGCACGATCGAGCTGTGCCTTGCGGGTGCTGGCTGGGTTTTCCCGTTTGGTGTATAAGACAGGCTGCGGAAGCTCGGCAACGGTTGTCATCCTAATTCTGTTTCTAGCTCCGAATAAAAAGCATCATCCGCGAGAGTGGATATATATACATCTTATCTCTCTTATACTCTATAAGAGCTGGCCTAAACACATACAATGCTGTTTTGGGGCCGAAAGGGAAATGGTACATCTCAAATGATCCTTGCACTAAGAAGTCCTTTTTTTGATATAAAGTCTGGAGGGATTTGCACCTCTACAACTTTATTAAGAATAAACAAAAGGTTCGCATGGCAATAAGTTACCACGAAGTCACTGTCCGCGTTTCATCATCAGTAGATTATGGGCGATCATCCGTCAGTTATACTACCCGCGGCCGCGGATCATTTGTCATCTTTTCAGCCCTTTCAAGTCACGGCTTGTTGAAACACTAAAAAAAACACTGGCGTATACCGTACTTTCCCCCGTGGAAACGATCGCAATTCTCACCTCAGTTTCAACGCTCCTGCAGCCAGCGTACTGTACGTACCGTGCAAACTACGTACACCGACGATCGATTCGACCGGCAGTAACGTGGTTAGTTTGTCAATTATTGTCAGTTGACGCCGAGCGTTTTCATGCTCTTCAATCCTGAAGCCTCAACGCCGTGACCGGTACGAACGTCCCACTGCACAGTCGTTTTGTACCCGAAAAACACAGCGGACCCGCACGAGCCCTTCAGCACCGACAATTCTCTGACGGAGCCTTCCACTCCGGCACGGCAGAGAACCGGTCGGTTTCCATCCAATCGCATCACGCCGAGCCACGGCGAGAGACCGAGACCAACCAAAACTTGGCCAGGCGTCCCCACACGGCAAGGGGAGTCGTATGCGATGTGACCGAGACCGAGAGCGACCGGGAGTCCTCTCCGTTCCGCATCCGCCGGGACAGTAGCCCGTCCAAACCCGAGGCCTCCGCCTGCGTCCAGCGCACCTGCTCTGCTTCCCACCAAAACTCGCCGTCCGCCACCACCACTGCCTGGGCGCCCATAGCAAGCTCGCCTTCCACGCGCACGGCCGCGCCAGCTCCCCCCACGCCTCGCTTCGTTTTCCCGTTGCTTGACGCCGAATCCACCGCCACCCAGAGACGGCCAGACCAGCGCCAGCGCCAGCGCATCGTCCCTCCCCGGCCCGCTCCGCCTCTCCGGTTGCCCGCCAGGCCTCGGGGCGACCACCACCAAAAATAGAAACTTCCGTGGGTAGGTCACCCCCGGCTGGCTTTACCCCACCCCGCCCACGCCTCCCTCTCTCCCTCCCTCCGGGGCCAAAACCGCCGCGAGCGAGCCCTCCTCCTCCGCGCCGCGCCGCTTCCCCTCCCCGCTCTTTCTGTGAGGAGGGAAGCGAGGCGGATGCCGAGGCGACGGGGCTCGCGCACCGCACGCGTGTGCCCGCCCGCCCGAGGGGATTGAGGTTTTAAATTGCCCGCCCGACCGACCTTCTCGCCGTAGTTGGTTTTCAGTGGTAGATAGAGCTAGCAAGGGAGAGACCAACGTCTGGGCTGCCTGCCTACCTTCCTGCACACAGACATGGGCTCCAGCGTCAAGTACCGATCTGGCCTCTGCCTCATCGTCGCCGTCGTGCTGATTTGGGTCCTCTCCGCCGAGGTCACGCAGGTGCGCTGTGGATCCTTTACTCTTCATTTACTCGTTGCCTTATTTTGATCGGAGGTTCTTGGATCTTGGCTTGGGACGCATGCTTGCTTGCTTATCGGATTGGTTTGGTTCGTTTTGTGCGTAATTGGTCTGTGCGTGCTTATCAGATTATTTTTGTTGAGCCGCCTTGGGGAGTTGGGGGGTGCTGTTCTGCATCTCGATGTTTTTAAACGTTACGCGCAGGGTTGTCTGTAATTGAAAAAAATCTCAGGGGAATGTTATGCATCTGGCATCACCTGGCATCATTTTGAATCCAGCCGAGGCTTCATCACTGGACTTTTTTTATACCATAAAAAAAAGTAAAGAAAAGTCAATTCTTTTGCTTTCTACTGTATAAGTTTGGAGCTTAGCTTGTATGCCCCAAAATTTGCATGTATGCTCATATCGATATCCGTCAAATCAGTTAATGGTTTAACGACTTGTACCTGCCTGTCGTCAGTCTTCAGTGCTTAGCTTGTTCATGTAAGGAGTATGTCAAAGTATAATCATGTGGCGGTTGTCACAGTTCATCTGTGGCTGGTTGGGGGTGGTTGTCATATGCTTGATCACCTACAATACATGATTAAAGAAGACACCGATGGTAGAATTGGAGGGTACCGGTAGTAGAGTTTTCTCATCTCCCATGACTGCAAAACACCTCCACTTCTGGTTCTTGATTCTTTTTTTTTATCTTTGTAAAGTCGATCTTGCGAAATATATTAATTTTTCATTTTGTAACCTTTTTTTTTTGCAGGGGATATTCACAAAGTATAAACATCCGTTTGCAATTACTTACTTGGGGGCCTCCCTTATGGTCATATACCTCCCTTTGTCATATCTAAAAGACTTCATATACAATTCAATGAGACGACATTCTGGAAACAATAGTGCTTCAAAAATTGCGAGCAAGTCTTCCTTTGGTGGTAGTGCCCCTTTGAAGAATGGTGAATTTCAAAAGATCTTGGAGATGGAATCGCAGAAAACTATAGTGATAAATTGCACTGATGTGAGCATTCCTGTAGTAGAAGAGACAAAACCACTCATATACGGAATCACTGAAATGAATGATGGGGTTTTAAAGGGCAAGCAACTTTCCACTAAGGAGATTGCAACTTATGGATTGTATCTTTGCCCCTTATGGTTTGTGACAGAGGTAACTTTACATTGACTTTACATGTTAATTCGCAGTTCCACAGAACTTGAAATGTTCTTGTGAATAACTATTGGCATATGTTTCTGAAAGCCTAACTTTCAATCATAAAAGCAAAATTTTATAAAGGTAACTCATTTTCCTCTTACGCTGAATGAATGCAGTATTTATCGAATGCAGCGCTTGCAAGAACTAGTGTTGCCAGTACCACTGTACTGTCTTCAACTTCAGGACTCTTCACTCTTTTCATTGGTGTCTTACTTGGCCAAGACTCCATAAATGCTGCAAAAGTTATTGCTGTTTTCATTAGCATGGCTGGCGTTGTAATGACAACTATGGGCCAGACTTGGGCATCTGATGAATCAGAAGTAGGCAAATCTGGGTGAGTGATTTATTACTTGATAGCCTTTACTCTTTTATACTCTGATATAATCAACACTGGTTCATGACTACATGATGATGTATAACATTGGACTTAATTTACTGTTCTTGAAAAATCCTTGGTCTTGGCAACTAGTATTATTCAGTTAGTTGGATTGACTTGTTTTTTGTGTTTAAAACAACTCAAAACATTGACTGTTCATTTTTATATTTGCATGACTTGATAATGATGAACATGAGATAAAAAACAAATTGTGATTTTGGGGATGGAAATTCATTCCTTTTTTTCATCTGTATGTCCTTGCTACTGATTTGTAAGTTTTGCAATTGCAGTGATACACAGAGGACTCTTGTAGGTGATATGTTTGGTCTTATGTCAGCAATCGCATATGCTCTATTTACTGGTAGGTTGTTTTACTTTGCTTTATTTGCAGTTGATCTCTATGTATTCAGCCCCTAATTGTTTCAATATTATTTCAGTACTGCTTAAAAAAATTTGTGGAGAGGAAGGAGAAAAGGTTGATGTGCAAAAATTGTTTGGTTATCTTGGACTTTTTACCCTCATTGCTCTCTGGTGGATTGGTAATATTTTATTTTCCTTTTCCAAATCACTTTTTGGAAATTTCTAAATTATGCATGTATTTCATGTTTGCTTTATTATGTAAAAAAATGTCATTGTTGTGTTTATATTTCAGTCTGGCCATTAACCGCACTAGGCATTGAGCCAAAGTTTTCAATGCCCCACTCAGCTAAAGTGGATGAAGTGGTGGTGGCAAATAGCCTAATCGGAAGTGTATTATCAGACTACTTCTGGTACGTGTTAAAGAAGACTCATAGCTATTTATATTATCAGACCACTCTATTATTACTGCATACTCGGGGTATTATTACAATATTACTTCATACTCGGGGTAATTGTGACAGACTGACTGTGTAACTTGTGGTCAGGGCTCTTTCTGTTGTTTGGACTACTCCCTTGGTGGCCACCCTAGGCATGTCTCTCACAATTCCACTAGCAATGGTTGCTGATATGGTCATTCACGGCCGTCACTATTCAGCTGTATATATTCTTGGTTCTGTCCAGGTACAAATATCCAGCAGCTCAGTGTTTTTTTTATCTTGATTTATCTCAAATATGTACCATCTTAGAACAGCAACCAATTTGAATGCTTTGGAGGTTTTGTTTTGACAGAGCCTTGTGTTAACTCGTTATTTGCATCGCCATGTTCAATTATGTGTTCTTCACCGTTCTAGCTCACTGTTGCATACATTTGCCATTCTGTTTAATCCTGTGAGCTTTGTTCCTTTGCAGGTATTTTCAGGCTTTGTTATCGCGAACCTTGCAGATCGCTTTTCACGTTCTCTAGGGCTATTATAGTTTCATAAAACAAACAGAGCACGTTCTTATTAGAGTGTACATCTGGAAGTAAACGTGGATCGGGAAATGCGATGAATTCTTTTCCCTTTGCTCCTTCAAACATAGGGGTGGTGAAATTTTGCCGTGGTGAATAGTGAAAGCCATCAGATGATGAAGAAAACATATGTTGTAGCAACCCTTTGCAACTGTAAATTCTCAACTACAAATTGCGTGACAGTGTTAAATTAACGAGTGCCGTCGTTCTTGGCCATGTCCACAGGCTTGCACGATTACAAATTTGCAATGTCCCTTTATTCCTTGTCGACCTGTGTTGTATAGTTTTCTGGCCCATTTTTCATTCAAAAAAAAAAAAAAACTGGGCGGGCGTTTTTTTTTCCTTTCTTCGTTTAACAGAAAATGTGACAACTTTTGCCTTTCTGAAAATAATTTATGGAAAAGGGGAGACTGAATACTCAATAGTTGAAACAAATAATGAATTAGGCAATTAGTACCAAAAAAAAAGGAAACTACAAATTGCTGAAAATTAAATGGGCAAGCTGTAAAAGTTGCTTATACATATACAAGCAACGTCAAACAAAGTCAACTCCAAAGATTGGAAAGTTTTTTTTTGAAAGAAAAAGATTGGAAAGTTGAATCGACAATGAAAAAGATAATGAACAGTGAAAATGACTGACTTACTGCACAAGCAACGTCAAAGTCAAAGGTGACACGTGTACATTCTACTATCAGCTTAGCGAGCAACCAAAGTCAACTCCCCTCCCATTGAAACCTTGTCGGAGCGAGATGCGATAGACGGCGAAGGCGGCAGTCTGTCCAGGGTCGCGAAGCAGAGGGCGGGTGACCCTGTCGACCTCGGCCACCTCAAAGCCATGCTCCCGCAGCACGTCCATGCAGTCCAGCACGCTGTCCCGCACCTCGGTCGCCGCCCACCCCACGGTGCCGCCGCCGTCCTCCTCGTCCTCGTCCTCGTCCGTCCACCACATCCCCCGCAGCGTGGCAGCCATCGCCGGCATGTCCTCGGGATCATAAAACACATCGGACAAGAGCACGACACCCACCCTCTCGTCGTCGTCCTCGAGCTGGAGCCGGTCGCCCCACCGGAGCTCGCGCACGTCGGCGCGCGCGGCGCCCATCAGCCCGTTAGCGTCCGCGTTGGCCCGGAGGCCCGGCAGCAGGACGGCCACGTCCGTGAGCACGCAGCGCGCGGCGCCGAGGCAGGCCACGGCCGCGATGCCTGGGAGCCCCGTGCCGCCGGCGCCGAGCTCCACGACGGTGGCGCCGAGGAGGCTGCGCCTGGCGTGGGAGTCCGCGGCGAGGTGGGCGACCAGGATCAGGGAGGAGTCCCACAGCCAGGAGCCCGTGAGAACGCGGCCGGTAGCCGGGTCGATCGTGCCGTCGCACTCCACCACGACCAGCGCGCGCCCGGCCACGGCTACGTGCAGGAACATCCCCGCGCGCTGCTGGCCGGCTGCCATTGCCGCTGCGGCGCTGCCTAACGTGCCGGCCCGCCCGTCTTATCTGGTTGCCACCAGAGGCTCTTCTCGAGTTCAGGTCACCGAATCACGGTCGGATCTCTGTGGTCGGTGGCGGTTCGATGAAACACGTCTTTAGCTGTTAGAACGTATCAAGGAGACTACTCTTTTTATTCCTCTCAAAAAATATATATTCACGGCGCAATGGCAAATGTCATTGGTTGGGGGCTCCCACCAAGAGTTTAAATCCTGAGTGTGACACCATATTCTAGATTTATTCCAAGATTTTCCAGCGCTATGCATTAAGTGGTAGGCGGCGTTCCCGTCGACAGCGAGACGTCTATGGTGACTTATTTACCGGCTCCGTCCTTCGAAGGTGATCATAAGGGGTAGCCTATGATGACTTCGTGAACTTCAAGATTTGTCGGCTCAGTCCTTCGAAAGTGATCATAGGGGTAGAATTTACGTACGTGTGTTCATAAGGATAAGTGTGCGTGTGTGTTGAACGTCTGCGTTGTATTGTGTAATTAAAAAAAAGAATTCTTCTTCTTTTATTTTAAGTTTGAAGCGTACGTTTTAATTTATACTATATAGCAGTCGCGCATTGCAATTAGCCAATTGGTTGGTATCATTCATTCTAACCGACCGACTGAACATATTGGTTAACTTTTTCTTTTTCTTTTGGCCAGCGAGTAGTTGGTTCGAAGCGAACAAGTTCGGTGGGCCGATCGGGCTCTAAATTAAGCCTGGGGCCGGAGCCCTCCATCAGTGACCAGCCCATCTCTAGTGTCAGAACACGGGGGGCTGTTCGTGCTTATCCAAAAGGCCCGGATATATGAGCACGGCCGTAACATTCTTAGGGCCGAAAAGGAAAGGAACGGGCATTCGGCCCGTTCACTCCAAAGGCCTAATAAAAACCGAAGTGGAAATACAGGAGTACTCGCGTGTCAGGATAGTCAGCAGCCTGCAGCCGTGACACGTGAACATGTGGTGTGGTCTCGCGCGTTTGTCCCTCTCATTCTGGCATCTCAGCTCTAACAGTCTCACACTCTCACTACAGGCTAATCGAGTTTGCCGCTGAGATAACCCCACCCCCGGCCCACTCACACTTTTGCCAATGTACTAGTACCTGCTAGTACTAGTACGTTGCAACTTGAACGAGGCCCACGCACAGGCCACAGGACTGAGACCATCAGTGAGCACAGTTCTGGTGTTATTGACTTAATTCAGACTCATCAGATTCCTGCTGCTTATAATTTTGGACGTATTTGTGGTTGGACGTTGATTCGGGCTGGGTCAGGGCAGGCAATGGGCAACAGAGAGTCAGAGACCCAACAGGCAACAGGCCCCTCCCCCAGTTGCAACTTGCCAGACCGGCCGCAGGAGGTGCGTGCGTCTGGGTACGCCGATCGATTCTCTGACGTTGCCTGCTGGTGCTGGTACAAATATGAACTCGTCGTGCTTAGCTTATGGATGCATGCCAAACCCTGAAAGGCTCCGGTCAGCTAGCTCTACCACACCACCCAATCGCGCATGATAAAAAAACATATTGGCAAATATGATTACGAAAATTCCTCTCCCAATTCCATTAGCCGTAACATAAAAAAAAACAGAGAGCGTGCATGCAAAAGCAACAGATGCATCGCGCGCGGGCCTGAACAGCAGCAGCTCACATGCATGCGACGGTGCCTGTCAAAGAGGCAGCGGTACGTACGTTACGTGTTAGCCATCTGCGGCGTCCGTGTAGTTGACCACGTGACAGTACGTGCCTAACCAGCTAGCAGTAGCAGCGACGACGGCGACACGGCTGCGTGCTGGCCGAAGACGTCATGACGCCAGTGCACAGGGCACAGCACACGTATGGTACTTGCCTGAACGAAGAAACACTAGCGCGCGCGCATGCGTAGAGCACGGTCGTCGACCACCGACGACGGACCGCGGGCCAAGCTGCGCGGTCTCGCTCACTCAGGCAGAGGCTGCCAGCCCGGGGGACAGATGCGGCGTGAGCCCCCCGGCCCGTAAAAGAAACACACGAGTAGCCACTAGCTAGCCCTCCCGTGAACGGGCCGGCGACGTTACGTGACAACTGGACCACGCGCCGAGCGGGCCGGACCCCATTTGACGTGGACGACGACAGCGCGTACGACATGACAGGTCAGCTCCTACGTGCTTCTCCCTTCCTCGTCGGTCCCATACTGTCATATGCCATGCATGCATGCAGCAGCAAGCAAAGCAAAGCATCGTCCACCACTCGTCGGAGCTCCGGCGCGCGGTCTGTCCGGCTGTCCCTATATACCCCGGCGAATGGAATGGAACACGGGACAGCGCGCGGCGCCGCCCAGGAGGACGCAAGGAGGCTGCTGGACGGCGTCGATCCGGCGACCTGGAGCATGGGCGCATGCATGAGGACGAACGAGCGAGGCCCGTGGTCTCGGTGGTGTGGTCTGGCGTTGGAAGCGGCGCAGGGTGATGCCCCGCTCCGGAAGCAACACCTTCCTCTTTCCCTCACGCAAGCGTGCCGCTTTACCTGAGTACTGTACGTACGTGACCCGCCCGGGGATCCTCTGCGGCCGTGACCGTGGCCGGCCGGCGTCAACATCCGCTACGTACGGCTCGTGAAAGGCCATCACGGCACGCTACGCTTGCTCTGCCGGAAATAGGTGACGTTCTCCTCGGAGACTAAGGGCGGTTTAGATCAAAAAATTTTGGCTTTTGGCTACTGTAGCACTTTCCTTGTTATTTGATAAAAATTGTCCAATTATAGACTAATTAGGTTCGAAAGTTTCGTCTCGTAATTTCTCGATCAACTGTGTAATTAGTTTTTTTTTCGTCTACGTTTAGTACTCCATGCATGTACCGCAAGATTCGATGTGACGGGGAATCTTCAAAATTTTTGGTTTTTGGGTTGCATCTAAACGGGGCCTAACTGTGAGTCGTCAACGAAAGCCGCGTACTTGTCCGTAGTACTCTGAGCGCGTCATTTAAGTTAAGCATGGGCCTCGATCATCAGCAGTGATATGATACACATACACTGGTAGTGGTACTGTGCGCTGTGTGCTATCCCTCTCGTTGCTAGGTCAGTCGGCATTGTCACCTGCCTCTGCGCATGCTGTACTGTACCTGACGAAGAGTGAAGGCTGAGGAGCAGAGAAATGCCGGAGACACCACCATACGGAGACGGCCTGGCCGGCGGTCCCTCGTTCGTATCGTGTTCGTACGGAGTACGCGCGCGCCATGGGCCACTAGTTTGAGTATGACGGACGGAAGAGGAGCACAGGATAGCTAGCTAGGGCCAGCCGGCCGGCCGAAAAAAAGATGCGTGATGCAGCACATCATGCACGTACGACGCCGCGCAGTCGCGGGTCGTCGTCGTCGTCTCCTCGCTCGTGTACGTCGTAGCGGCCACACCACAGCACAGCTAGCCCTGCATGGGCACGGCAATAAAAAGCGTCCCGGAGGACAAAGGTTTAGCGAGGGCAGAAAAGACCCCTGTCCTCCTGCGCTGCTGCCGCTGCCGCTGCGACGATCCGTCTAGGTCCAGGTCCAGGTCCAGGTCCAGGTCCGGTAGCCATCCATCCATCCATCGCGGGCCGGCCGGCCGATCCCTTTGGCTTTAATGCAGCCTTTTTGTCCCTTAAAAAGCTACCACCACCCGCCCGATCCCGCCTTCGTTCGACCGGTCACGCTCGCCTCGCGCTCCTCCCCTTGCTTGCTTGCTTGCTCAGCTAGCTAGAAGCTTTGCCATGGCGGCGGCGTCCCGCTCGCCCAAGGTCGTGAGAGAGGCGGCGGCCGCGACCTGCGTCGTGGACGCCAACACCACGTTCGTGCAGGCCGACCCAGCCACGTTCCGCGCGCTCGTGCAGAAGCTCACGGGAGCCTCCGCGCCAGCAGCAGCAGCAGCAGGCGGGACGACGACGACGACGACAGCGGCAGCGGCGGAGAACAACCTGCCGCCGCCGAAGCCACAGCAGGGGGACGAGGCGGCGGGTGCGGTGACCATCGCGCACGCGCCACCGCCGCCGCTGAGGCGGCCGAAGCTGCAGGAGAGGCGGCGCGCGGCTCCAGCCAGGCTGGAGCTGGCGCGGCCACAGCTTCTGCCATCGTCGCCGTCGCCGTCGTCGTCGTTCTACTACTACCACCACCACGCCCACGCGCGCCACCACGGCGGGCTCATGCACTCGCCGGTGTCGCCCATGGACGCGTACGTGATGCTGGCGTCCGCGTCGCCGTCGTCGCTGTCGTCGTCCTCGTCAATGACACCGCGGTCGCCGCACTCGTCGTCGCCCTTGTCGTCGTGCGGAGGGGCCGGGGCCGTGGTGATGATTAGCAGGGAGGAGGAGGAGCGGGAGGAGAAGGCCATCGCCTCCAAGGGCTTCTACCTGCACGCGTCGCCCCGGGGCGGAGGCGACCGGCCTAAGCTGCTGCCGCTGTTCCCCGTCCACTCACACCTAGGATCAATGAACTCCGGCGAGGATAGTTAGCTAGTCGTGTCATGCATCACCCGTCAGTCTCTTCATGTACCGCCTATATATTCGCGCGCGCTAGAATTAGATGATGATCTATGGATTATGCAACGTACTTACGCTTGATAATTAGCTGATCTTGTTAGCTAGTTAGGCTTTGATTATTACATTAGGTCTCTAATTAATCCTCTACGTATTATTCCCATATCTGAATCTAATAACGCGTGCAATGTCTCTCTGTCTCTCCCGTATTGTGTGGTGGCCTGGTGGGTCATGTGTTCCACTAGCAGCAGCTAGCAGGTCAACTTGTGATCCTGGATTTGGAATGGAACCCACACATGGACTGCATCTTCATGCCATTTGATTTGCCCAAAAGGTGCACGCGATTTGCAAGGCAAAGTTGTTGTTTCAAGTTTCCAACGCGTCCCACGTATAGCTGATCGATAGATAGGACGCCAATTTACGTCAAGTTTATTCTTTTTTTTTGTAAGAGGAAGAGGGAATATACACACACAGAGACATACAGTCAGTGGGGCCGGGCGACATCTTCACGAACGTTGTCACTAGCGTCATGTAGGGGTCCTACTGTACCAAATTATCGAGGAGGAGGAGAGGAGAGGAATATGTGTCTGTGCCTGTGTCGGAAGTGGGAGAGTAGCCCCCACAGTCACGGGCTCACGGGCGCCATGCCGCCGTGCTGCGCCTCATCATCCGCTCATATATGCATGGCTGCTCACATCACATGATTTGTGTGTTGGGGCATCTGTCGTACCGTTTTTCTGCACGTGTCAAATAAGTTAAGACTTGCGTGAATCGGTGGTCATTTTCTATCGGCATCAAGAAGTCATCGGTAAAATTTACCGATGGGAGTGCATTGTAAGAAGGGTACGTTTGCTGCCAATGAAAGTTGGATGGTTCTTGCCGATAGAGGTTGATTGGTGAAGTCAGGTCACCAGGATTGTAAAGTTGCCGATTGCCGATGAGGGGATGTTGCTGATGCCGATTGCCGATGGGCATGGAATGCCGATGGGCACAGGATGACTTGGCGGTTGACGTTAGTAAAGGATTGCCGGTGGTGAAAGAAGGAAGTTACGGATTGAAGGAGTCTACCGATGAAAAGTTTTCATCGAAACAAAGACATAAGGAAACTGGTGATTTCATACCAGTATTATTATAATAGTTTGAGTTTGACTCTTGCATGAGTCGTTTGTTTTCCTTTAAAATAGGCGTGTTTGTTTAGGAAAATAATATTGTTATTTTAGATCCGACTCCTGCGCGGGTCAGTTTCCTTAAAGTTAGGAGTTTGTTTTAGGAAAGGTACGAATCGTGTCTTTGTACAAATCTCCATGCGGGAGTATAAATATGTGCTCAAAGGCTACGTGTAAAATATCGAATCATATCAAATTAAATCAATTTACTCTTATTCTACTTTTACTGCAATTTACCTTTTTTGCATTAGTTATAGTTTATCTACGAGTTCTTCAAGCTTCGACGGGTTGCATCGCCTTGATCTCCGTCAAATCCTTGTAAGTTTCGCATGGGAGTATCTCTGAGCTTTGACATCCGGGTGCATCGCTGTTGTCTCGTTCAACTCTGCTCTAGTTATCCTGATCAAGTCCCAATCTTGACATCCGGGCGCATCGCCGTTGTCTTGATTGAATCTTGTTCTAATTATCGTCCTTGTCGATTAACTGGTCAAATCGACTGGCACGCCTTGGATATCGAATTTCGGGTATAACCTCGAGGTATTCGCAGATCCTAACGCTTTTTGTGTCAACACCTCTTTTGGCACGCTCGGTGGGACCCGATTATACAAACCATACATCTATCGTGGGTGACAACTCCGACGTTAACCAAAGGAACGTCATTGAAGTCTCCGAGGCCGATCTAAAAGATGATCAGAGGCTGGCCATGGAGCGGGCTATGGAGGAATACAAACAGTTGTATCTCAAATCCTTCAGCCTGAGCAGGAGCGGCGAAGCAATCCAGAAGCAAGATCCGCCGTTGCCACGGCAGATCACGTACGATGCCAACCCTGGTAAGTTACAAGAGATGGTTAATTCTGCTTTAAGTCAAGCATTAATTAGCCACTCCAGTCTGTTGTCCAATACTGTCTACAATGCTGTTATGCAATCATTCAAAGAAGGACATGCACCTCAATATGTTGGTCCAGCGTATCATCGACCTGGATCGGCATCTATAAACCCATCGGCAGCCCCAATGGCGCCTTTCACTCCCGTGGATCCGTCTGCCGATGTGGCCACACCGCCAAGGCCGAATCCTGAAAGCGTCACCAAGCTCAATACAGATCCAGTGGCGTCGGCAATGTCGGAACCTGCTATCCAGAGTCATCCAGCACCTGCCAACTGGTGGGGTTACGGTATGCCTTCAAATCTATCTGCTGGTTCTAATCTGGTGCAGGGAGATAGCTCAGTTTGGAAGGGCTCCATGGCGTCGGCAATGCAATCACAGCCGGTGGCTCCTACGATGCATTATTCTACGTCCTCTCCAACCGTACAAGTGTTATCAGAAGATTTCCAAGTGATTCCTAAGATACCCCTGATGCCACCATCGGCAAGCTCTGTGCCGATGCAACTCAGTACAGCAACTGGAAGTCAGCCTGCGGCTGCAAATCCTCAAGTCGGAGTACTAGTACATCAAGGTAACCAATTTGTTGATTACTCTAAGGTGCAGGAGCAGCAGGTGTCGGTTAACTATCAGCCATCGACAAGTCACATGCCGATGATTTATAATCCTGGATGGACCAATCAGCCGCCAGCTCAGCAGCCTGGCATCCTAATGTATCAATATGGAAGTCCCGCAAACGCTAGTGGACCATCGGTACATCAACCGATAAATATGATGACTCAACCTAATCTACTAAGTGTGCAGAATTATCCATCGGTAAGTCAGCCGATGCATAACGTCCAGATGACTGGTGCCGCGCCCGTGACAACTACGCATCTTCTACCAAGACCTGAAGAGGCGCGTCAGCCGACTCCACCAGTCAACAACCAGCCAATGAGTCGGCAAGAGCAGGATGCGTATTGGACCGATAAGATCGCTGAGGTAATGAAAGAACAATTCGGCATTAAACCCAAGGTTAATACATATTCTTATCGGACACCGTATCCTCCAGCATATGACTTAATTCCTCTCCCAAATCGGTACAAAGTGTCTGATTTTACCAAGTTCTCCGGCCAAGATAACACGTCGATGATGGAGCACATCAACCGCTTCATTATCCAGTGCGGAGAGGCTGCCAGCAGGGAGGAGCTAAGGGTGAGATTGTTCTCATCATCATTGTCTGGATCGGCATTCACATGGTTCATATCACTGCCTCCAAATTCTGTAATCACATGGGCCGATCTAGAGAGGCAGTTTCACAAATACTTCTTCGCTGGCATACATGAGAAGAAGATTACCGATTTAGTCAAATTGAGGCAACACAATGACGAATCGGTAGAGAACTTTGTTCAGAGGCTGCGCGACGTAAAGAACAAGTGTTACAGCCTAGTACTTGATGATCGGCAACTAGAAGATTTGGCTTTCCAAGGACTACTACCGCATATCAAAGATAAGTACGCGTCTCAAGAATTCGAAAGCCTAAGCCATCTTGTACAGAGAATTGTCGATCAAGACATCAAGGCCTTTGAACCCAGGAAAACTTGGAATAAAAAGGTGACCTTCATTGAGCAAGAAGAAGATTCTGGGTCAGATGAAGAGCTAAACATCAGTGCTGCCGAATGGGTGAAGGATAAGAAATCTGTGTCTTGTCCGTTCGGCCAAAAAGAAACTGAAAGGTTCACCTTCGACATCACCAAGGCCGATAGGATGTTTGACTTATTACTTAAAGAAGGGCGAATCAAGTTGGCGCCCAACCAAGTAATTCCATCGGCCAAAGAGCTCAGAAAGATCAGGTACTGCAAGTGGCACAATGCAACTTCACACAGTACCAATGACTGCAAAGTATTCAAGCAGCAATTGCAGTCGGAAATTGAGTCTGGACGAATCAAGTTTGAAAATGCTAAAGTCCAGAAGCCGATGAAGATCGATCACCACCCGTTTCCAAGCAACATGGTGGAAACCTGCGGAAAAACCAAAGTGCTGACATCGGCAGTTGCTAAAAAGAATGCATCGGTAGATCCTAACCACCAAGTGGTTGAGCGCGATGAGAAGAGATTTGTCGATGATAGAAAACGCAAGAAAGTTGCCGATGAGGGAAGCAGCGTCAGGAGGACTCCCGGTGTTGTAATCACGCACAAGCAGTCAAGACAAGGGTATCGGCAATCGCAAAATGAGCGATATCGGCAGGAAGAAGAGGAGCACCAAGAATGGCTTCGGCATAAAGACCACTGGAAGTGTCCCTTCTTCATTCACTGCTGGGAAGAGGGCATTAAACTACCCACTGCCAATAATTGTCCCGAATGCAACGGGTACTACGCTGCCGATCGGTCAGGTAAGAAACCTTGTTTTGATGATCGTGCATCCAGGTATGCCAGGCCGTTCAGAGAGAAGAAGTCGGCACATGACCGACTGGGGAGCAAGCTCAGTGCCCATAACAGGCTTGGCAGACGCGTCGATCAAGAGGAGCTGGAGGAGATGACCAATGTAAGAGTGCCTGATGAAGAAGTATTCTCCAGAGATCCAAACATCGGGAGAGTTGCCGATGCAAGCAGTGAAAGGCGGCATCAGCCTGTCTGGAAAACCAAGTTTCCTCAATGGTGCCCTAAGGGTCTAACAAAGACTCAGAAAAGGAGAATTCAGCGCGAACGCCGAAATTATTTGTATGACAATGAAGACCCTTCAAGGGAAAAGCAGTGGAGGCCGAAGCGCAAGGACAGGGATCCATCGGCGGAAATCAATATGGTCGTCATATTGCCGATGGAGTTTATGGCACCTGTCAGCGATGATGAAGAGACTGCTGAGATGACACAGTTGGTGCTGGATCCGATGGCAGCTGTATTTGAGAAGCCTGCCGATGATGAGAGGCAGCACCTGAGGGCTCTGTTCGTTAAAGGCAAGGTGGATGGACAGCCTATGACAAGGATGCTGGTAGATGGTGGGACATCAATAAACATAATGTCGTATGTCATGTTCAGCTATGAAACTCAAGGATTTTGAAGGCAATGTGTCGACAGCTATGGGAGCCGTATGTGTTGAGTTGACCATCAGCAGTAAAACTTTGCCGACAACATTTTTTGTAATCAGTGACAAAGACACTTACAACTTGCTCCTAGGAAGGGATTGGATCCACACTAATTGCTGTATCCCTTCCACCATGCATCAAAGCCTTGTTCAGTGGGTCGGAGACAAGATTGAAGTCGTCCGGAGTGAGACCCTATCGACCGTTGCGTCAGCAGAATCGGAGACGTATGAGCAAACCAGATGCATATCGGGTGAAGCTTGGGACATGGAGTTCCTCAGGGTTGCCAATTACCGCATTACACCGATCCAAGCAGTCGGTCCTGAAGAAGAGTTTTAATGGATCGTTCACTGATGATGGAAAACTGGGACAGGGCTTCACATCCGCTGACGATTTATTCGAGATAGACATCGGCGATGGTAGTAAACATAGGCCTACTTTCATTAGTGCTAATTTAGATTCCCAATGTAAGCAAAAGTTGACTGATTTGTTAAAGGAATACAAAGATTGTTTTGCTTGGGACTATACAGAGATGTCTGGTTTAGACCGATCGATAGTCGAACATCGGTTACCTATTAAGTCTGGTTTTCAACCACATCGGTAACCCGTGTGCCGATGCAATCCTACCATCCTACCTGACATTAAGGCTGAAATTACAAGGTTAATCGAGGCTGGGTTTATTCGGCAATGCCGATATGCCAAATGGATTTCTAATGTGGTTCCTGTATATAAGAAAAATAGAAAACTTCGTGTTTGTATTGATTTCAGGAATCTCAACAAGGCCACACCGATGGATGTCTATTCGATGCCCGTTGCCGATCTGCTGATTGATGCTGCCGCTGGACATCAAATTATTAGCTTCATGGATGGTAATGCTGGATATAATCAGATATTCATGGCTGAAGAAGACATATCCAAGACTGCTTTTAGATGTCCAGGTCATGTCAGTTTATTTGAATGGGTTGTCATGACTTTCGGCTTGAAGAATGCCGGTGCTACTTATCAGAGAGCAATGAATTTCATCTTTCATAAGTATATCGGCACGATAGTCGAAATCTATATTGATGATGTGGTGGTTAAGTCTGGAGATTTTGAGAAGCACCTTACCGATTTACGAAAGATCCTGGAGTGCACAAGAGAGCATGGGTTGAAGATGAATCCTAATAAGTGTGGATTTGGTGTATCGGCAGGTCAATTTCTGGGCTTTTATGGTGCATCAGAGAGGCATCGAGATCGGTAGAAAATCTATTGATGCAATTAAACAAGTGGTTGCTCCTACAAACAAGACTGAGCTGCAATCCTTGATCGGCAAGATTAACTTCATCAGAAGATTTATATCCAACTTATCTGGTAAGATTAAATCTTTCAGTCCATTGTTAAAGCTGAAAGCCGATCAAGAGTTTACATGGAAAGAAGGACAGCAGTTAGCTTTGGAGGAGATCAAGAAATATTTGGTAAACCCTCCAGTCTTGGTTCCGCCTCAACACGGGAAGCCTTTCAGGTTGTATTTGTATGCCGATGACGGTGTTATCGGATCAGCCTAAATTCAAGAATTTGAAGGGAAAGAACGTGTAATATACTATTTGAGCAGGAGGTTAGTGGATGCTGAAACAAAGTATTCAACCATAGAGAGATTGTGCTTATGTCTATATTTCTCGTGCATTAAATTGAGGCATTATTTATTGTCGGCTGAATGCACGGTTATCTGCAAAGATGACATGGTTAAGTACATGTTGTCAATGCCGATATTGAATGGGAAAATCAGAAAATGGATTTTGGCGCTTTCAGAGTTTGACCTAAAGTATGAGTCGGCTAAGGCAGTTAAGGGTCAAGTAATGGCCGATTTTGTTACTCAGCATTGCAATGAGGTGAATTTCGTGGAGATTGCTCCTTGGACTTTGTTTTTTGATGGATCTACGTGTAAAGACGGAGCAGGTATCAGTATTCTCTTAATTTCACCCCAATGACGGAAGTATGAGATCTCGTTGCCAATCGTTGCTACTTCAACGAACAATCAGGCTGAGTACCAGGCTCTATTAAAGGGGTTGGAGTTACTCAGGGAGGTACGTGTCGATGTTGTTGAGATCTTTGGTGATTCTATGTTGGTAATTAACCAATTGATTGGAACATATGAATGCCGAAGTGAAGCTTTAATTGCAGCCCATGAAAGGTGTTTGCAGTTATTAAAAGAATTCAAAGAGTACCGCCTTGAGCATATTTCTAGATTGCATAATGAAGATGTCAATCGGTTAGCACAGAATGCTTCAGGATATCAGCCGATTCGAGAAGTCATGACATCGGTGATGGTCGCCGATGACTGGAGAAAGGAGATTGCCGATTACTTAAGGGATCCGTCCAAGAAAGTTGAAAGGCGTCTAAGATTTCAAGCTACCAAGTATGTGCTCCTTGACGATGAATTGTATTATCGGATGATTGATGGAGTTTTGCTCAGGTGCCTTGTAAGGAGGAATCAAAAGAATTGATGGGCGAAATCCATGAGGGTGTATGTGGAGCAAATCAATCGGCATTCAAGATGAAATGGATGATCAGGCGGAATGGATATTATTGGCCGACGATTCTTGAGGATTGGTTCAACTATTTTAAAGGATGCCAAGATTGTCAGAAGTTTGGTAACGTCCAGAGGGCACCTGCATCGGCAATGAATCCTATAATCAAGCCTTGGCCATTCAGAGGATGGACTATTGATCTCATCGGCCAGATTTATCCACCGTCAAGCAAGGGGCATAAGTTTATACTCGTTGCTACCGATTACTTCACGAAATGGGTGGAGACGATTCCTTTGAAGAAGGTGACATCGGCAAACATGGTGGATTTCATAAAACAACACATCGTTTACCGATTCGGTATTCCTCAGACTATTACTACCGATCAAGGAACAATGTTCACATCAGGAGAATTTGATGAATTTGCTGCTAGTATGGGGTTCAAGGTATTAAACTCTTCTCCTTATTATACCCAAGCTAATGGTCAGGCTGAAGCGACTAATAAGGGAGTTATTAAACTTATAAAACGCAAGATTGAAGAGAACCCTAGAAGGTGGTATGTGGTGTTAAATGAGGCCTTATGGTCATATCGGATGGCTTGTCATGGTGCAACCAAAGTTTCGCCGTATCAGTTCGTCTATGGACACGATGCTGTCCTGCCTTGAGAAATTAAAACTGGTTCTAGGCGATTGTCTTTTCAAGATCAACTGACGACTGATGATTATGCCACTCTTATAAAAGATGAGTTAGAAGATTTAGCAGGACATCGGTTGAGGGCTTTGATTAGCATTGAAGACAATAAGAAAAGGGTCGTCAGGTGGTATGACAAGAAAGTAAAGGTAAAGGAATTTGCCAATGGTGATCTGGTATGGAAGTTAATTTTACCGATTGGGACTAAGAGTTCTAAGTTTGGAAAATGGTCTCCTAATTGGGAAGGTCCTTATCGGATAAAGTAGTCTGCTCCTGGCAATGCCTATATTTTGGAAACTCTCGAAGGAGTTGCATTCCCTAGAGCGATCAACGGTAAATACTTAAAGAAATATTACCCTAGTATTTGGGTAGATGCATAAAATGCTCAGTTGAGTACCGATGGAAAGAGAAGTTATATAAACATCGGTAAAAGTTGTACTAACATTACATCGAGTACCGATGGAAAGAGAAGTTATATAAACATCGGTAAAAGTTGTACTGACATTACATCGCAGAGCAAAATCAAGTATCAATGTTATAGTTGCCGATATAATGAATTGTAATAAATTACAACAAGGGTTGGATAACTGATATCGCACGCAGGCGAATTTGTTCTATTTCCTCCATCTCTTTGGCATCGGCATCGGCTTAGCCCTCGACTGGCTTGATTTTCTTCTTCAATAAAATGGCTTGTCGGGCATTTTGATCTCTTTCTTGCCGCAGAGCCCTGATGGTGTCGGACAGTTGGCCTTTCTTCTGATTGGCTGTGCTTAGAGCTTCTTCAACCTTTTTTAACTCAGTCAGTAGCTCTTCTTTCCTTGCCGATAACTGAGTAATTTCTTGCTCAAGATTGGTGCTGGAGACTTCTGCTTGGCCGATGCTCTTGTGCTTTTCGTCAGCAATACTTTTAAACTTGAGCTTCTCTCCTCAGTCTGGGATTGGGAAGCCCTATCGGCTATGCGACGGGAGAGCCTCTGGTATTGGAGTTGCTTGCTATCGAGGAAAGTTGCCTGGAAGAGTGTTTCTTCTGTATCGACAGGGAGGTGGCCTTGGATATCCTTGAAAGCTGTCCTTGCTGCAGTTGAATCCTGGACGAGCTGGGATGTATCTTGTTGCAGCAAGGAAAGCAGTGCTTCGAGTTTGGATTTGACCTCTGCCGATAGAGCTGGAGCAGAACTTTCTTCGTCCTCATCCTCATTGGGAATGTTGATAGCAAAGGAGAATAGGCTGTCTGCTCGAGTGGAGCCTTCTTGGTGTTCATCCTCGTTCTGGAGGTTGATGTCGAAGGAGAACAGTCTGTCTAGGGAGTCTTGTGCCTAAAAAGGAAGAAGTTACGATATGTCGATTATAAGGTTATGTTACAGGTTTTAGATAACCAACTTACCATTTTGAAGCGAATTTCTTGCCTGGGACTTGACATGTCGGCTGGTACAGCCTCATCCTGGAGATCGGCAGCAGTTGCCGATGAGTGAGCTTCTGTTGGGGGAGCAGTTGACGCCGTTGTTGCTGGCGTTGCTTCCGCTGTAGTAGCTGGCTCCTGTGGTGGCGACGCTGTTCTCTCATCTAGAATTTCGGCTGGTGAAGGTGCCGATGCCGATGTTGCTTCCACTGTTGTGGCAGGTGGTATTTCCTGATCAGGAATGTCGTCCAGTGGCTGATCAGGGGCGGGGGCCGATGATGGTTCTACTGCTGGCACATCGGTATCTGAGGTGGCTAGTCTCAGGCGCCTTTTCTTTCTCGGTACAGCGGTGGGAGAAACAACCCGTTTTGATGAGGCCTGGGGGGCTTCGGCAGCAGGAGTTGGAAATGCTTGTGCCCTTGGAGCAGCTGCCGATGACCTCATTGCCTGAGAAAGTTTAGTGCAGGTTATACAAAGTAAAATGTTGCCGATGAAGCAGTATGTGATCGGTATAGGTAAAGATGAGATTTACTGCAAAAACCCGTGTCAAGGCAGCAGCAGCAGCCGATGCAGCCTTGGTTTTTGCAAGTGTCGATTTGGGTACCTTCTGGGGGGTGAAGGCAGCCAGTGTGGGGGCGTTATTGCCGATGAGTGATATAGGACTCATCATTCGGAGATTGAAGGGCTTACCACTATTGCTCGTCTTAGGGATCGAATCGTCAACCTGTCAAGCATAAAGAGGTCAGATGTCGTTGATAAGAATAAAGTAATGAGGAATACATCGGGATTAAAAACTTACTGCGTCGTCGGGGATGATGTGGTTGGCGTCAATCATATGCCGATAGTAGTGTGATGACTTGGCAAATAATTGATATCTTCATTCTTGCCACCAGAATTTATATTCATTCGTGATGAAGGATGTTGGTGACCAGGAGGATAAGTCAATATCTGACGTATCGGCATTGGGAGGAAGATTGATGACCTTGTTCTAATCTATGGCGCTGGAGATGACTTGTCTTGGCTTTACAACCTTGGCATAGCAAAGCTTGATCGGTAGTTGGCCAAATGCCAGTTGTCTTGCCGCTACCGATGGGTAGTAGAATTCGAAGGATGGAGGAGCGTTCTTCCCAGTCCCAAAAATATTGACTGGAATGGCTCGGGGGAGAATACTGGCCTTCATGATTATTTGATTTTGAGGCACATTCCCATCGGTAAGGTTGAACAGCAGCGGGAATCGGTTGTCCTCATCAACGTATGGCCACCAGAGCCGTTCTGAAGTAGGGATTCCGTTGTAAAATTTCTGGAAGAACAGGCCAAACTGCTCTGCATCGGCATCGGTTCCTGGTAGCACTATGATGGCCTCTCCGAAGTTGAGTGGAGAGCGAGTTGCCGATTCATCGTCCCTGTATTTGTAATTTTCCGATATGTCCCTTGGGAATTGCTGAGCAAACAAGTCAAACTGGAGGACTTTGTACATGTGTGCATTTAACCACATGTTTATGAACCACCAGGGGCCTCCAAGGTTGCCGATGAGCTCACCTAACAACAGCTTCTTGGACACTTGGTGTAGAAGGCGGTAAGGCGGTACACTGATCCAAGAAGATATCGGCCGAGAGGGAGTCTTGTTCCATCGGCTAGAAGCTCTGCTGCTAGGAGGTATATTGTGGTCGGTCCGACAGTTTTGCCATAGAAAATAAACTTCTCTAGCCACATGTTCAGGAAGGTGGCGTGTTCTCTTTGCCCTACCGATCCGGTCTTTTGGTGCTCTTGAATATAACCGGTCCAACCGCCGATGTTTCGTGTGTTCATTTTATATTCAGCTTTCCGATGGAATAAAGTTGAGACATCATCGGAAGAAACATCAAGGCCGGTCAGCATGTGCACATCGGCAAGGGTAGGGGTGACTGGTCCATGTCTGAATAGGAAGGCGTTCATGGTGTCAGACCAGAAATAGGAGGCCGCTATCAGCATGTTCTCGTTTTTTTTTCATATCGGCAATGGAGAGCCTGATGCATTGATCCAGATTGCGCTCTGACCAGTAGACTTGCTATGTTCTAATGACCCTAAGGTACCAGTTCTTCCACCCCTTGGTAGGCTTGGGCCATGAACGGAAGGCGTCTTTCCATAACCCTAAACTGAAGCTTTCAGATCTGAATGGAATACGGTTGGCTTCCGCATTGATCAGATAGATAGGATCAGGATTTCCCATTGGGCCTAGGCAGGTGAAGCTGGACTGCTCGAGAGGGATTACTACTTTGTTGTACAGTTCCTAGGTTTCGAAAAGAAAAGAGAAGAAGGAATCAAAGAAGGAAAGGGGAAGATTATGGATTCATACGGACAAGGACTTGCAGAAAGAGTAAGAAGGAAATGGATTTACCTTGGGAATGTCGACTTGGATCGCCATTGGAGCTGGGGAGTTCTTGTGGTTCGTACTTGATTTGGGGAGAGTACTGTTGCTTGAGCTCGAGAAGGTGTTCTTCGGAGAAGATGCCGAAGTTGAAGACGTCGCGGTTGAAGATGGAAGTAGATGAAAAGTGAAAGAGGGCCTAGGGTAAAAAGTAAGTTGGGTCGTGGTGATTCTTATAGGCCTAGGTCAGGAGGTATTTTGGAGTTTCTGCTCGTACTGTACAGGAATGTGGAGAGGCCTGCGGTGGATGTGCGCGATAATCAAGGAGATATTGTCAGATTTGCAACTGTTTGCGCTATGATCGAGAGATTTTATTAATAAATTGCGGTTCTGCGCGCGGGGATCGAGGAAGTTGTGCAGTTATCTCGGAAGGAACGGCTACAGTGGAGAAAATTTCGCCACGTAAAATATTCTACACTCGAAATTGGGGGGCATGTGTTGACACCGTTTTTCGGCACGTGTCAAATGAGCTAAGACTTGCGTGAATCGGTGGCCATTTTCTATCGGCATCAAGAAGTCATCGGTAAAATTTACCGATGGGAGTGCACTGTAAGAAGGGTACGTTTGCTGCCAATAAAAGTTGGATGGTTCTTGCCGATAGAGGTTGATTGGTGAAGTCAGGTCACCAGGATTGCAAAGTTGTCGATTGCCGATGAGGGGATGTTGCCGATGCCGATTGCCGATGGGCATGGAATGCCGATGGGCACAGGATAACTTGGCGGTTGACGTCAGTGAAGGATTGCCGGTGGTGAAAGAAGGAAGTTGCGGATTGAAGGAGTCTGCCGATGGAAAGTTTTCATCGAAGCAAAGACATAAGGAAACTGGTGATTTCATACCAGTATTATTATAATAGTTTGAGTTTGACTCTTGCATGAATCGTTTGTTTTCCTTTAAAATAGACGTGTTTGTTTAGAAAAATAATATTGTTATTTTAGATCTGACTCCTGCGCGGGTCAGTTTCCTTAAAGTTAGGAGTTTGTTTTAGGAAAGGTACGAGTCGTGTCTTTGTACAACTCTCCATGCGGGAGTATAAATATGTGCCCAAGGGCTGCGTGTAAAATATCGAATCATATCAAATCAAATCAATTTACTCTTATTCTACTTTTACTGCAATTTACCCTTTTTGCATTAGTTATAGTTTATCTACGAGTTCTTCAAGCTTCGACGAGCTGCATCGCCTTGATCTCCGTCAAATCCTTATAAGTTCCGCGTGAGAGTATCTTTGAGCTTTGACATCCGGGCGCATCGCTGTTGTCTCGTTCAACTCTGCTCTAGTTATCCTGATCAAGTCACAATCTTGGCATCCGGGCGTATCGTCGTTGTCTTGATTGAATCTTGTTCTAGTTATCGTCCTTGTCGATTAACTGGTCAAATCGACTGGCACGCCTTGGATATCGAATTTCGGGTATAAGCCCGAGCTATTCGCAGATCCTAACGCTTTTTATGTCAACATATTCCTTGAGAATTGCGCACTCCTTTCGTAGTATGCATCAGAATGCATGAGATCATTCCAGTCGTTAGATAAGCATGCATGATGCGCGCTAGCTAGATCGAGAGCCCGCACAGCCGGCCGTGCACACGCTTGCAACACTGCTGGATCGATCGACAAGCAATCGCAAATTCAATTCGAAGCCGGGAAACCGGCCGGGCATGCAATTGCAATGCAACGAAGTGTTCGTCTTGCGTTTCTTGCGACGCCCGCGGCCCGCCGCAGGAACCGGGAGAAACGAACGGGACGACGCCTGCTCTCTCTCAACTCAAGTCCGAAGTCTGAACCGCCGGATTCCCGTGACAAGTTTCAAGTTGCTTGGCAGCCCCCAATTACTGACCCGCGAACGAACGCTAGCTAGTGCTGCCTAGTGGTGGTACAGTATTAATTCAGAGCTCTGGTTCGTGCGCGTGTATGTATGTCTGTGCGTGCGCGCCCAACAGCTCATGTCTGCCAGTGTGGTCTCTGGCTCTCTGCATGCTGCCCTGGCTCCGGCCGAGAAATGGGCGCGCCATCAATAAAACAGCAAACGACGTCGCTTGTACCCTGTACGTACGTACGTACTGTAAGCAGCATCAGCAATTCAGCACTGCATTGCCATGCGTAAGCATGTACGAAGAGTATACAGGACTAGTACAGGTACAGTATCAAGCAGCCAGGGCCGGTCCGCCGACCAGGTTCAGAATTCATAACCCCAGAGGCGAAGCAAGCGAGATAGATGCTGCTACGAGGATAGCCTAGGCACTTTGGCACATGTATCTGTATATACTCGCTTCGTCTTACTAACATCTAAGTATCATTGATTGTTTATAGAATACATTTTCATCGCAAACCTACTTAGACATATAAATATTGATATTTTTTCCCCTATAAATCTAAGGGGTTGTTTGGATCCTTTCATTTAGAGAAATTAAAATCTACTTTAATAAATTAAGCTATTTGACTTAGAATTTAACATTTCACTATTTTCCAAAGTTCACATTTAAGTCCATCTCAAATTTATAGGGTGAGAGATGAAAATTAATACTATAGATCACCATTCCATATTTCTATTATAACATTTGTTCAAATTATCTCTCCAACGATAGAACAATATTATACTCTCTCCATCCCAAATTGTAAGTCATTCCAAGAATCTTAGAGAGTCAAAGCATTTCAAGTTTGACTAAGAATTATAAACAAAACTATAAAGATTTATAACATTAAATAGGTATACTATGAAAATATAATTGATAACGAATCTAATGATATTTATTTGACATCATAAATATTATTATATTGTTATATAAGTTTGGTCAAACTTGAGAAACTTTGACTTTCCAAAATTCTTGGAATGACTTATAATTTGGGATGGATGGAGTATTGTTTTTAAGAAGATCAGGGACGAGGGAGTATCTATCAATGCATGGCATGGGCTGGCGCCTGGCGCTGGCCACTGGCAGGCCGGCAGGTGAGCGCTGCTGGCGATGCTCATGCCCATGCATGGAGTTGGGCCGAGTTGACCTCGTAAGCAGCAGTTATGGCGTGGGGTGGGGGCTGTAGCTGCAGGCTAGCTAACGATATGGATGGGAGGTGAGGTGGTAGCCTCTGAGCTCTGGTATGTAGGGGGTACTGCAGCGGCTACCGGGCTATTCTGGCTACTGCTGAATTGTAAACAGTAAGAGCATGTTTGGAACGCAGGAATTTCACAGTAATCACGCAAGAATTTCACAAGAATTAGTTCATTTTCACAAGAAAAACGCAGGAACAAGAAAAAATTCTCGCGTTCCAAACAGGGCCTAAACCAGTTCACGCCTGGCCAGTGGCCTCAGAGTTCCGCTGTGGAGCAGCAGCTTATTTCGCTGTCAAAATGTGTTGCTGGCATTCTGATACCGCATGCAATGAACGAACTGAGCGGTTTCGAATTTAAGCGCAAAAGAAGTCATTAAATATGTATTGTATACATAACATATTTTCAATATCGGATTCAATTTTGTGTGGTCTCAGCAGCTACGCTACAGTACAAGGCTACTCCTGGTCTCCTATAGCCGACCAGTTCACGCCTGCCCACAGTGGTCTGGTGATCTGGCCTGCAGCTGCAATTGCTTCACAGTGAAGTGCTGCTGATCCTCTGACAAGGCATCCAATGACCAAACAGAGCAGTTTTTTAGTTTGGGCACAAGGGAAAGATCGAAGCAATTAAAGACATGCCTTCAAGAACAAGATTTGAAACTCTTGGCGCCATGCAGATCCAGAGTTTCTTCTGCTCTGACAGTGTTTGCAAATTGCAATGATAAATGGGGGTGACAACTTGAGAAACTGCATGAACACAAGGACATAAGAGAAGCTCCCCCTGGAATATTGGATTAACTTAACATCTGCTATTTCCTATGATTCTGTCCTATGGAACATTTTATTCAACGCTACAGCTACAGCAGCTTACAGCAGTTTTTTTTTTATTACAAAGGGTATCTCAGAAAAATTTGTACAGTTTGACTACATGCCTGCTGCTCACTTGGATAGGGCAAAATTCTGCTACCAACCCTCTAAGCAAAGGCAAAGGTCCATCTTCCAAAATATTGCAGGTCTTTGAAAATGCAATGACCTTAACTGACAGAGGTGCAAATAGACTGCTGAGAATAGAGGCCATTTATGGGGTTCATGAATGGCTGTGGCCGCCTTCGACGTTTTGAAACGACTGTAAATCCCTCAGTATCCTTCAGACCCTTAGGAACCTCCATGACTTTCTCTTGTTTATCTGAATCTTTGCGACCAGAAGCATTCTTGCCTAAGTTGCTGCTCTGTTCATTACTAGCTTCGTCTGATACACTTGACTTCTCTGGTTCAGCTTGTGCGGAACCTAAACTGTCATGCACTGACTTCACAATGAAACTGAGCAAAATTTGTCTTGCAAGTTCTATTTTGTATGAATTTCTCACGATGCCTTTGCCTCGGTTTTCCTTTCCTTTACCTGAAGAGATTTTCTCAACTTGACCTGCCTTTTCTGCGGCAGGTGTTTCAGCCTTTACTTCATCTGTGGTCAGCGAGATAACATCCAGATCAGAATTGATCACAGGATTAGCAGGACTGGGTTCTATGTCAGCCACATCAGACTGTTGCAAAGTTTTTCCAGGCACAAATTCAGCAGCATGGGGATTCATGGCTGTGGGGGAGTAGCTACCCCTTACAATAGTGCTCTGGCTGTGCGTGTAACCTTGTTTCCTCTGGAAGGAATGCCCAGTACGATAGTACAAGGTGGACCGAGGACCACGAGGCACTCTAGTGTCAATGGCATGAGGGAGAATCTCCATTGCTTGACTTGGTATTGCCTGAAGAACAGCACTGGCATCATATATTGCCACAGTGCTGTATGGGTGGGACATTGATAACAACGATCCTGGATTGAATGGAGGAGCTGAAGCTGACAGTTTGCTTCCAGATGCTTTCTTAGATGCAGATGGGCCTTCATCACTGTTGCTGTCAGGTGGTATTTCCACGTGACTCTCTAAGTCTTGTTGACTTGAAAGAATCTCTTTGCTACTGTCCTCAGTTGGCTTTTCTTTCTCTTTTTCTGTAAACTTTAGATCTTCTTCCTCGGATGACAGTGTTAGATCAATATCACGTCCACTATCCTTCCCTTTGCTTCTTTCTTCTCCAAAATTGGTTTCAATACTGTGCCAGGGGGCGAAACAGCCACATCTTTGTATGATATAAACTTGGAAGCAATGCTGGTTGGCCTGTTAATTCCTGTTGGCTTTGTACGTTGTTCTGGTTTAGCGCTACCATTGCAAGACTTATCTTCAGCAATGCTGGGATCCCCATTCAACTTGTCGGTTTCGGTTTTTAAAAAACTACCAAATAAAAGCTGGCTAGGAGCACTTACAGAATCTTCTTTGTCTCCTTTGGTTTGAGGCTGTAAACCAGTCCTATACACAGAACCTGTATGACCATCTTCGAAACGATCAACCATTAATTTCACAAGAGCCGGTTTCCTGCGACTGCTTTTCTTCCTTACATTTGCGGATCTTCCTCTTATACTAGCTGCTTGCCACCCTTCATCAGAATATTCTTCTGGTGATAAAACATCACATTGCTTCTGCTCGTCATGGGCAGCATAATTTTCTTCTAATACAGCAGGAGGATGCTCATCCAGTTTTTCTTTTTGAAAACCATCTTTGCTTGCTTCAAGAGGAGATCCTGAGTCATGCTGGAAACTCTCCTTCTCTTCCACTGATTCACCATGATGAGCTCTGATATTATTCTGCAATTAAATATTATATGTCATGAAAAGGAAAGCAAGAGGCAACAGGGAAATATAAGAGGCTCACATGTTGCTTTGGGCAACGGCAGCACCTTTAAGTAAGAGTTTACACAAGAAAGAAGAAATGAATACCAAAATTTGGTCCTCAGTGCTTCATAGATTATAAAATGAGAATGCATAACCTTTTCTTTCAAAAAGAAGAAAGGAGATTTGAACCCACAGCCCACCACCCCTCCCCTCCTACTACACACACCCAGCATGAGAATAATTGTTCCAATCCTGTTGTCATATATCATATACTTAACATGGATCATGATTGCATCATATCAGGTGTGGTATCTCTTTTGACTGTAATATCAACATTCTCTGAGAATGACCATTTTTAAAAACAAAACATGTATCTATTTCAACCATCTTTTAAAAATGATAGTTCTTCCTTCTTTTCTTAATGAAATGACATGCAACTCTCCTGCATGGCTCGAAAAAAAATTATAGTTCTTGACAAGCTGTTTGGTCAGGTCATTATTTTTATTTCCAGGTTGTGTTTTGTTATGTACTGTACCACAACCCTCTGCTGAGTCAGAGTGGTTGCTTGTAAGGGACTGATTCTTCTTCTATCTTTAATACAAACATACAGCTCACCTGCATTGTTCGAGACAGAAAAAAAGGAAAGGAAAATATGTATTATAATCACCTTTGCACGCCTGCACTTCCTTTGCATATCCCTTTCTTTTCTTTCCTGGTCTGGGCTTATGAAGTCAAGAAGATCTGATACACTGGAAAGATAGATGTTTCAATCTAAATTTAAATATTTTAGAAATGAAACTTCTCAGATTATTCGTAGTTTCATACCTAAGATGTCCTTTACTTGCAATAGATGAATCAGGTTTTGGCATGCCTCTTCGAGCAGCCTCTTGTTGTTCTAATGCTTTTGACTCAAAATATTCTAGCCACGCAGCAGCATCCTGCAGCCAAAAAAAATGTGTTAGTTCAAGAGAACATCGGAGTATATGTCCTATATTTTGTATGCTTTGAGAAAAAGAACCTGAGTTCGGAGGTCATCTTGCCCTAGTTTCTCCTGAAGTATCTGCAAGGTTGTTTGTTCATGTTGCACGCTTAGGGAGTACGCGTCCATCATTGAAAGGGCTATGGCTATCGCATGGTAGCTTGCAGCAGTCTGATTGATTGAAAAAATGATTGTTAGTTCATAGTAAGTAATTAAAACACAGGACCTAGTTCTTTATCATATTATTCAATGAATTATAACTCAGATGTGTACATGCTCTATGACAAGGATTGTTGCTTATAATATATTTCATTCAACCATACATTAACATTTATAGCTTACAAAAAAACTTATACAATAGTACAATACTTCGTTGAAAGAAATAGCAACCAGAACAATGCAAGCAATATGGTTTAGGAACAAGGGACAAAGAATACTATAAGATTTTTATATCGAGAAACATGAACATATTTGTAACTGGGACATGACCTCTGAGGGAGAGGAATATAGACATCGGGTGTGGGTGTGCTGATTGCTAAAACGTGAGAGCTATAACAAAGTTAGATTCTGCATCAACTGTATGCCTATGAGTGATAATCCTAATATACCAGAGGTGTCTTATACATGTATTGTTATGTAAGACATGCATTCCAGCACTGTTATGCAATTCTGGAGAAAGAGAAATATTGATGTGATAGATTTCTTCTAGTAATGTAGTTTAGACACATTACTACATATATAGAACATTTGTTTGAGTAAATATTGGACTTTGATGTACACTGACCATTTCCATGAGAAACCCTGGTCACTATTTTATGTGAAATCCTTCTGACGGGTTCATGGAAATATGTAAGCATGGATTGCCCAAATTTACACCTTAGAAGTTCTTTAGTGTGCAAAGATAATTCAAATGGCTACAATCCTACAACACATTGGAAAATAAAGAATAGCTTCTTTTACCTGGATGTGATCAGCTCCTAGCAACCTCTTGTTGCACTTCAGGGCTTCATGCAAGTATCGAAGAGCAACATGAACATTTCCCATGCCTTCTTCCATCATAGCCACATTTATGTAGGTGGCAGCTGAATTCGGGTGTGAAAGCCCACATGAAAACTGAAGCAGATATAGCGCACGGTTGACATACCTTCAGGATTAAGACACAATTAGGTATAGAAGAAATCTATATAGAACACAAATGATAGAAATTGGATTACAAGTGTGATAGTTGAAATTTGAAAGATATATAGCAAACACGGTCTCCACAGTATCTCTTTTAAAATGTGTAGACACAAGTAGTCAAGCACCACACATGCCATAGGAAAAGCTGCAGGGCTCATCTCAGTATGTATGCTTGCTTAACACATATGATGGCTAGATATAAACTAGCACCACAGTAGACTGGTTTCAATTGAGGCCACAAATTCATGCTTCAACAAAAAAACACCTATAACCACACTTACTTTAGAGCCATTTCAATGTGTTGAAGACGATAGTAGAAGACAGATAAATCCCCATAACTCTTCATAGTTTCCGGATGATCAAGACCAAGCTCCCTTTCATTGATATCAAGTGCCTTCTGTTGATATACAGTTGCCTACCAAAAAATAACAAGTAATGAGAATCTAAGATTGCCACATAGTTTGATTGATGGAATTGCTATCAACAACAAACTTCACAGTTTGATGTATTCATACTTTGATAGTACTATTGAAATCTTTTTAGTAAAAAAAATGGTTTAAGTAAACTTGCACATCCATTGGATAGAATACAGTGAACCTACACCAAATTCTTTAAAATACCTGATTAAAATCTCCAGTATGATAAAGCACCACAGCAAGAAGGCTGTATGCATTAGCTGTCAGTCGATGGTATGGACCACAAACCGCTATAATCTTGGATAGCGCCTTCAGCAAGGAAAAAATGCACAAACTTGTTTAGTAAATAAATAAATAGTTTTGCTATACAAAATGTGGACATGGTTTTAGAACAACAGTTAATAATGAGAAAGACACAAAAGTTGACAATATGCACCTTTGTTCCATAGCTCACAGCATCATCTAATTTTCCTTTATCCAATGCCATCTTTGATGATTCCAGCAAGTTTCGGCCATCAATAGATGAGTAGACCACATGCTGAAATAGAAGACACAAAAAAAAAAGCAATGGAATCAATAATTCAGACAATAAGCAGTTTCCTAAGTTTCAGTAATGTACTACCTTGCATACAGGAACAATGCTGACAATGTCAGATTTGTCAAATGGATTAGGGCTATTCATATCATAATCTCTTGCAACTAACTCCAGTCCAACCTGAGAAACAAACTATATTAGTAAGCCTGTTTTGAATACAGACTACGAATGTTCCCATAATTCACTACACTACCTATACCTTGCTGCAAAGCCCTCTCAGAATGATGAATTTCCGTAAGTGTGCAAATTCATCTTTCAGTTTCCAGCAGAATCTTTTTGAAAGGAAGCTCTCTACCCATTTCAATCGCAAATTATTGTCAATATGGGCATCTGTGTCAGAACCATTTTCAAGTCTGGGAGATCCAAGTAATATGTTTAGAGTTTCAGCTATAGCTGCAGACATATTTTGCATGTCGTCAACAGCAGCAATAACAGCTCGGATGATGTGCTTAAAGGATCTAATAACCATTTCATGAATGCATATAGACTGGATATGTGGGAGCTTCTCTGCTAGCTCTACCTGATTAATTTAAAGAAAGAATGTCAGATTATTATGCAACTTTGTCCAAACATAGTGGGAAAACATAGCATAAAATTTACACCCACCACACGGCCTAAAGAGGACATATTAAGCCCCCTTGTATGCATGAAATCGGTCATGGTTCTTCCATCCACAGGAGAAAGCTCAAGGGACGCAAAATCAGCCACCTGTGCGAAATGCATTCCAAGGGAGGAAAAATGAATTAAGCACTATGGGAATAAAACATCCCAAGATCATATATGCTGACCAATGACTATACTATTTTTTTTTTGAGTAAACTAAACAATGACTATACTCTAAAAAATATTGAGTAAACTAACTCAACATCCAGTACCATAACAAGAGTTTTTTATAGGGTAATTAAAGAACAAATCAGGAAAAGATAACTGAAGTAGTGAGTGCTGCTACAAGTAAATCAAAATTTTAAAGAAAGTTACCAAATAGCTAAGACAAGGCTTACCAGCTTTGGGAGTGCAGTATCATCATAGAAATTATGGGCCATCTTTGTGAGCTCATCGAGGGACTGGATCAAGAAATGATAAAATGAGGAAACAAAATAACAAAGGGTAACCAACATGTTCTTGGTGAGCTCTTCTATTCCTACATCACAGACTTTAACAGAAGACTTCCGATAATAAAAGAAAAAAAGTTGTAGAATAATTGCTTGCTATACTGATCCAAAGTGAATTTGCATTAAAAAACTAATCAAAACATGAATAAATTTTTCATGTCAGAACATATAATTGATTGTGTTTGAATGTTCTAAAACAAATGGCTTTCAAATTAATGAAATGTTTTTCAAAATTCTAAAATAACTCTGTGAACTTGCTCCTTTATACCCTATTGTTCTAGATATTAATAATAGTAAAAGAGAAATAATGTACAAGCATTGTTAGAGAGAATTTACAAGCCAATCAGAAGTGTACTTCTAACTATATTAATACAAAAATTCTAAGAGAACGAAATTGCATAATAAAACCACCTTTTCATGAAGGTCAGCTCCCAGACTCTTCAAGCGAAAGAAAGCATCCTCTGACATTAACTCGCTTATATCAGCCCCCGTAACCGTTTCGTCAGCAGCTATCTTATCTGATACTTGCGTACCATTCATTGACGAGCAGTTACTGTTGCATTCTTCCTTCTCAGAATTGGAGCCTTCAATGTTGCACTCTTTCTTTTTAATTTTCCTTAATTGTTCAAAATGCTTTCCAAGACCTTTGACAGCTGATTCTTTGCCAGGCTGTGTTGCATTTCCCTTACCATTCTCAGACGCTGGAGACTCCTTTTTCTGCAACTGTTGCAGCCAGGAGGACCCAAGTTCCCATCTGATAAATCTAGAATTTATGCTAGGCATGCTATCCAGCTTCATCAAGCTGTCCTCGAGTATTTTACGTGCCAGATTCCTTGCGGGGTTACTAGAATGAGACTTTGGGTTAGGGTGCTGGTTACCAACAACAGTTTCTGGATGGATAACTCTCGGGAGTGGTATCCTTAGACTGGAAAAAGGAAAGAAGGGAAAAGGTGGCGTTAATAGAATGATGTTGAGAATTTTGGTAAGAAATGTTAATGTGTACTATTAAAGCGACATTTTTTCTCTAGGGATGAGCAAACATATCACAGAAGCCATTACTAAGAAAGTAAAATTACATGAGAGTATATATCAAACCTGTTGACATTCAAGGCATTAGAACCTCCATCCAGATGGTGATGTACATCAATGTTCATCACTCCATCAAAATGATCAGAGATGTCATTTGACTGTTTAACATCATTACTATCCTTTGCACGCCCAGAAACCTTCACAGTTGCCGTATATCCACAATGCTTGACAATCACCACCCGAGTGTTGAAGAATCCTGGGTGGAAATATATGTTTAGAGACATTGGATTTTGATTTTAATCCCCTAAAATGAGATAGGGTAAAAGTGGAAAGTGCAAGGCATCACCTTAACAACAACATTTTCATCAGAAGTTAAACCTTTCAGAAGATTCCTTTGTGCAATGTCCATAGTGCCCGTTTGACAGAAGGCAACGCCATCAACCTTGTCCCCCACCTTGGAACTAGCATCAACCTCATCCTTCTTCACAGTTATATTCATGTCCCCGATACGTTCCTCAAATACGTTTGAACCATGTGTGCCACTACGTGGACCAATTGAGTTTATAGACTGATCAATGAGTCGCCTTATTGTTGATGCAGCTCTAAAAATTGCTGTATCTACAAACAGATTGTGTAAAAGAAAAGCTTTCCGGTCTCTGATCACCCGTTCTTCATCAGTTTTGCATGGCATTCTAGCCAAAACAGAAAACTCTTTTGACCACCGTCTGCGGTCATATTTTCCATCACGCCCACAGCCACCCCATTTCCACCCCAATTCTCATCCTCGACTGGCAGTGCTGGGCACTTTGTGGCGGAGTCCACATATATTGGAGGAATGAGCCATGTGTTTGCACGGAATCCATATGGCAATTCCCATACTGCAGGTGCAGAAAAGGTTATTCTCACCAAAAGTTCTTGAAATACATCATTCAGTTCAATATTCAGCTCAAGAAAATAAAACAATGGCAAAGCATATTCACTATTATAACCTTGTTGTGATCCACAAAAGCTTTCATCAATGCCTCATATGCCTGTGGAAAATAAATAAAAACTGACAGTCATATACTTTACCAGGACAGATAAAAACATGAAGTAAGAGAGCTAACCACAGAAAATAATGGAGATTTAGGATTCTGGGTTACTAACATTAGCAAACGCATTGTTGAGCTGTTGCAGCAGGTCCACCAGGGAGTGGCTAACGTTATGCGGTTTCCCTGCCAGGTAGAAACCCTTTACTGAAGCAACAACGTGCAGAAGCTTCCCGTTGCAAACCTTAACCTGGGCACAGATAAATCCCTTCATTAGGCGTATGCTCACGCCTAAATTGGCTATTGCAAGGTTGCAATTCAACCAAATAATGCAAATCAAACGAACTCCAATTTTGCTAGTGCATTCAAGTGTGTGCTTGAGAACTCACCTCGATTTCGAAGTAATCGCCTTCCTGAGAAGCGCCATTCGCCTCCTTCCTCCTGATAACTGCATGAACGACGCACCCACCTCGCGTAAGACTAAAGAGAGCACATACCCACCAAACGCGGAAACGGAATGCCTCATCGGCGTAGTAGTGAGGATCCTCACAGTGGACGGGCGGGGTGAGATGGGCGAAGGAGAAGAACTCGTAGAACTCCCCGAGCTTCGGCGGCGGCTGGATGGCGGCCATGTCGTGCGCCTCCGATATCGGCGGCGCGGCCTCGCCGCTGACGACGCCATGGGCCCCGGTAGAGGCGGGTGCGGGAGGTGAGGGCGGTGTCGCGGGGCGCCCGTGCTTGGACGACTTGTGCTTGGCGGCGCCGTCCCGGGGCTTGGCGAACGCGGTGGTGCAGGCGAGGATGTCCAGCAGCCGGCGGACGTGCGCCTCCGCTTGCTCCGCCGTCGTGTACTCCTCTGCAAACAAAGCCGTTGTTGGGCTGAATTAGAATCGACAGGCCCAACTGGATGGTGGTTGGCTGGTTGTGCAATGCTGAGGTTTGGGCCTTTACTTGGGACCCAAACCTACATTTAGAGCCCATGATAAACACCTTCTTTTCTTATTGGAAAGAATGATCGTTCTCATCACATACAAAGTTTTTTCAGATCAGAAAAAATAAATAAAAAACTGTGCTTGTAGTATCCATGCATAATTCAGGGTTTTAGAATAGTGGGTAAATTATATTGATAATCAAATTTGAAGCTAGCCAATGTTCTCTCAATGAATTTAGGTCTCTAAACAGCACTGTCAGCTACAACTAATCATAACAGCTATTGATGACATGTACAGTGCACAAACCCAAAATTGCACGACGCTAACGGTAATGGTGTTCCTGATCGAGTCAATATAAGTTAAGAATAGCACACATCATTAGTGTGATGCGCCAGTGTAGTGGAGTACTATAGTAATGTCACTGCAGCCTGTCTGATTGTCTGACCACCTAAAAATACCCCGTGGAGTTAACCAAAGCACCCACCCACTGCAGATTACTCCCGAAAACTATGGGGTGTTTAGTTCCACATGGAATCTAAAATATTTTGAGGTTTTCCTCTTTATTTTGCAAAATGGAACTAAACACCACCCAAAATATTTGACAAAAAATGATTCATTTCTCATTTTGAATTTTGGACTTAAGAGCTCAAAATAAGGGAATCTTTATATTGGTTTATGTGTCATCCTCACAATCTTCATCATTGGAAGACAAATTTTAGATAGAACTAAACACCCTACTAAAATATTTTGCATTTTGAATTTTGAAACCCAAAATAGTTGGGATTTTGAATTTTAGATTTTGGTTGGAAGCCTATGACGGGGTGAAGCAGGATGGGACAAGAACAAGGGCGCCCATGATCGAGTAAACAACTGAAACTTGCACTCTGAACTTGGCAGAGTACCAGAGTAGAGCGCCATTCTTTCGTTGGAATCGCCGTGGCTGGACAGGGACAGCCCTGCTCCCGTTCCATCTACCTCGCGCATGCATTCTAGTACATGTAATGTACATTCATATATTGCCAGTTGGTAGCCTAACAAATGTTCAAACTAGTATCTTGCCTAATGCCTTTCATTGTCGTGTGCAAGAAATTCTTGTACAAGACACCTCGCAGTCGTCAGTACAGACATAACCCTCGGTGAGCACACTGGCTATGTAAAGCCTTGTCAGTCAAAAAAAAGATAACCCCGGTTAAGTGGAGCTGCCAAAGCTGGATTTGGCTTTTGGTATACTATATGGGAGTATGAAGTATGATAGTATCAGTGAGGCGGGCGCCCTTCCAGCACGTCCAAATATTACTTAGGCCTTGTTTAGTTCCATTAGAAATCCAAAATACTAACGTATTTTGGATTTTAATGATGCAGATTATAAAGATGACATACAAACCAATATAAAGTTTGACTTATTTTAATCCCATGAGTCTAAAATCTAGAATTGAGAATGAACCTCTTTTCCGAAATTTTTTTGATGATGTTTAATTCCAAAACCCAAAATATCAGACCAAAACTCAAAATATCAACTAAACAGGGCCTTTTGGCCGTTGGCGACATCACACCACACGCCGATCCGCTCCTATGATTAAACTACTACTAGTAGTAGTAGTGTAGTGGTAATAATCTTTAAGAAGTGAGCGTGATGACTGACGACGACCTCTGTGTCAAACATAGACACAGCAATCACGTACCTTCCCCCGGCCCTGGCTGCGAACGGCGCCATTCAAAACCCAACGTTAATAACAATGCGGTTCTGTCAAACCCCGTTCCTAAACTCTCCCTACGCAACGACAAGAACCGGCAGCTGCGAGCGAGTGTTCTCTGCACGTCCTCCCAGACACATGGAGCGACCGGGCCGGCCACGTTCCGTGGAAATTCTCGCACGCCGCCGTGCGTACTGTCTCCTCAGCCCTCGTCTTCTCACCTCACCCAGTCACCCGCCGCGAAACCATCCGCCGATGCATGACGCGCCACGGAAAGGGACCGCCGGCCGCGCACTGCACTAGCATTTGGCCCCGTAAAAAGCACGGAGCGCGCGCGGGCGAACCGGTGCGGAATGAAAAAGGTTGCCCGGGGTCGGCTATACCACCAACGCCGCGCGCCGCCCCAACGACAGGTCGACAGGGCAGCAGAGACTCCCTGCCGTCCGGTCCGGAGCCGCCAGTCCAGTCCGCGACATCAGCCGGCCAGTCCAGTCCGTCGGTGAGGCAGACGTCAGGGGCACCGAGCACGGCACGATCGTTTCGTTGGTGCCCACAGCACTGGATGGAGTTAGATATGAGCCCGGAACGGAACCGGGCGCACTGAACAGGGAGACTAACTGAACCGTTCGTGTCCGTCTGATCGATCGGGTAGCAATAGGTAGCAAGCAAGCCATGTTCTACGGCTACGCGATCGAACGAACGTGCTACCATTACTCGTGCTGGGTCCGTCCGACTGCCTGGCCTACCGCCTACGTACGTATAAGTGTATAACAGACCAGCAACAGACGGTGCACGCATTGCATGCGCGCGTGTACTTGTCTGGCCACACAGGCACACAGCCAAGTGCGCCGTCCGTCCGCTGTGGTTGTGCCCTCCGATCCGCCAAATTACTTCTTGGTGTACTAGAAGGATACTCCGGTAGTGGACCCCTACGATACCCCCCAGCTACCACTCCCAGCGCCAATGGTGGTGCCCAAAATCATACTCGCAGCCAGCAAAAAGATTGAAAGATCGATGCTGTCACCACCGTTACCTTCGACGATCCGGAGCGTGCAGGGCTTGAGCGCCACCATCTCCACGCCGTCCTCGAGCCGCTGCCCGCGCACCTGCAATGCGACACCACCATTCAGTCAACCCATCACTCAGTTTTCAGACATTATTGCTGCTTACTGTACGTAGTATCTTATTAGTATTCTTTTTTCCCACGTGAATTTTTCCCCAGGTAAACCAATGGCTATGGAATTTTTTGGGGAGCTGTGTGCCCTGCCTGAGCTAGGCTGAATTTGGAGAAGGTACAACTTCATAGCACATTTTTTTTGTCCTTCCGATGAAAACGAAGGTATACTAGTACTACCTAGGCAGTTGGAGGGAGAGTGATAGGCGAACATTACCACATGGGAGAGTGAATAGTTTGTCAGGTGACACGTTTCCACGTTCGACCCCAGCAGCTTCCGCACGTCCAGCACACGGTCCGTGGATATCCCCTACACACAAAAAGGAATCAGCACAACATCAGCAAAATCTAGTTCACGGCTCACTGCAAGTTCACAACACTCGTTTGTTTCTCATCAGTACGTGTGCAACACAACGTATTATATTACTCCTATATATATATATATGGGCGTGCAATGCAAAGAGTGTTCATCTTGCAGCGTGGCACACTCTGCACTTTGTGGTCAAAGAGATGTCGAGACACTGTTCATCTTGCAGTGGCTGGCGGCACCCTGCGCTGTTGTTATCCTGCCCCTGTTTCTTATTAAAAATTCCAAGTGGCTTTTATGTACTGTGTGCTCTAGCTGGAGAAGGAAGGACGGCAAGCAGCTGATGATGGAGCCGGCCGGCCGGCCGGGGGCACATACCTTGAGTGTCACCTGGGATTCGTAGGGGGTGACAACCGTGACGTCCACCACGCTGGGCACCACTGCAGACAACAACAAACAATTAAACCAAAGTTTTTAGTAGTAGTATCAATCAGTAGTGTTGTAAACCAGGTGAAGGTGAGCACGAGAGCAACAGTGTCTCTGTGTCTGTCTCCCAACAGCAGCAACGCATGAAACGAGGGGGGCGCGGGCGGCAGCGCAAATGCGCAATTCACTCCGCTCTTGCAAACCGCATGACCCAACCGCACGCCCCACCCGGGGGAACGAACGTTGCACCAACAATAACAACAGAAAAAAATAAAGAGCTGGGCTCGTAGCTGCTTAACACTACTGTACGCATCTACTAACTGAATTCCGGACATGGGAATCAAAGGAGCAAAAGGACAGACAGATGGCAAGCAAGAACACCAAGGTCCAAGGAAAACCCCCTGGTTCAGTAATCAGTACGGAGGAAGAAGCTAAGGCAGCGAATAAAGAAGAAAGGGCTATAGCGGCAATCTTCTTCTTTACCTTTTCCTTTTTCATTCACTCACTCACATGCAAAGGAGCCAAAACTAGAACGAACGAATCATGCAAGTGCTACTGCGATGCTCGTCAATGTTGTCAACAACCACAAGCCGAGCCGCGCTGCCTGCGTCGATGGCAAGGGCTCGCGACGCCGGCACCGGCGTCGCCATGCGCGTAGACACAGTACATACGTACAACGCTTCGCCGGACTGAAAACGCAGATATGGATGGATATATACCTTTCTCTTCCTTCTTCCTCTTGTCGCCTTTGCCGCCCCTGCCCTTGCCGCGGCTGGCCTTGGGAGCCATTGCCTGGCAGCGACGTACGACGACGGCCTCCGAGCGCGGCGCGAATGGAGCGCCGGCAGCCGGCGGCGCGTGGGTTTAAGCCGCCTTCGCGGCCTCGGCAGCAGCAGAGGGGGAGGAGGCAGAGCAGAGCAGAGGGCAGGAGAGGAGACGAGAGCAGGCGAGGTGAGCGAGAACGAGAAGACAAGAAGGAATGAGGAGGGGAGGGAGCCGCGCGTGGGATCTCATCCCTCACACCCACGGATTTCAGCGCCATCCTGGCCTCTCGTTCTGGCGCGCCGGTAGCGTCCGATCCGATACGAGGGCCCCACGTTGCCAGCCACCGCGACGAGACGAGGGATCCGGAAGGAGGCAGGAGACGTGAGCGGGACATCACACGTACCGGCTTGTACTGTACTGGAGCTGGACGGCAGCTCCGCGACCAACTCGATCGTGCACGTAAACGAGGCGGGGGCATGTAACTCGACTCGATCGACGGACGGGCAGGGGAGTCCCGGGGCAAGGACAAATCCAAAATTCCAAACGGCCGGGCGAAGGGCACTGCCCGTGTACGTGTGTGTCCGCGAGGAGGAGAGGAGACGGAATGGCTGTCGCAAGGCTGGATGACTGGCTGGGCCGGGGCCGGACCCGTTTTATTGGGCGTCCCGTTGGCCGCAACGAGGAGCCAGTATTTTTGTTTTGACGCTAGCCTCGCGCTCGCGGCTCGCCTTGCCCATGCGCCATGCCTTGACAGGGGTTCTTTGTCGTGTGCTGCACTGTACTGTACTGTACGCACGCGCTACCCCGCCCGTGGCCCGTGTCCGTGTGGGGGCATGCATGTACGTACGTCTGGCGCGGCAACTAGGGCGTGCCGGCGGCGCGATTCCCAGCACGAGAAAGGTGCGGCCAATTCTCTCTGTGTTTTTTTTTTCAAGCAAAGCAAAGCAAGCTTGCAGCGGCAAGCCGGCAATCGAAGTAGCACCCACCACCTTCGTCTCCCGGCAGGTCAATGCGGACGACGGCAGCAAGGCAGCCGGACCGCGGCTGCGTGGCGTGGAGCTGAGTACATAGAAATCTTCGGTGAAGTCCGGGCTCGATTATGCGATATTTGCATTTTGTTTCTTCTCTCTTTGTTGGACGCATGCAGTGGCACGAAACATATTTTGGCCTTCATTCTCCTGTGTGGAAGTGGAATGCGCGTCAAGAGCGATGCCAGGAGCATCGGTGCTGCTTCCTTATTTTGTACGTACTACTTTACTATGTTCTGTTGCCAAACATAACAAGTGCTAGAACAACGCATTGGATCATCCCCAAGTTCCAATAAAAATTGAAGACACTAGCTAAGATTTTGTTACAAAAAGACTTACCAGCTCAAATCAAGTTGGATGGGAGTAGCTTCCAAAGGGAAAGGGGGTGACGCATGCATGAACCTGTTTGTGTTACTAAGCACCGTGTTAATTAATCATCGTGTCGATTGCCAGTGCGCATCGCACGCAAGCTAGCATTGTATTGTATGATTGTGGACCGTAACTTTGGCGCAGCCGAGCCAGCTGGGGTAGATTCCAACGAGGAACTGTACTACCAGACCACACACAATGCTCATGTTGGGTCACAGACATGGACGCATGGCCTCAGCTAATCACGTGCTGGGAATAATTATTTGGCATTGCGTCAGCACATTGCACGGCCGCTTCTGGAGTTTTTTTTGGACTTTTGGGGAAAACACCGAGAGAAGAGACTATCAAATGTGCCCGTGCATTGCAACGGGTTTAATTTGTATAGATGCAAGTTATTCTAATTTGTAGGGAGTACGGATCACGAATTCAAGCCGAAGATACGGAGAGCACAACCGAACCAATATGTATTGAATTGAAATCGAACTTTATATCCAAAATATCGTCAGATGCTAGTTGTTGCGACTTGTATGATTATTGGATCATAAGTTTGAGATAAATAAAAAAGCAAAACAAAATAAACTCTTCACCGTGCAAATAGTTTGGCGAGGTGGTATGGAAAAATAGATAAATTTTTTACTCTTCAACATAAGCTGAGCTTGCGAGAGAGATCTTTTTCCAAGCCATGTATATAGGTCTCGTATGTGGAAATTGTGTACTAATTCCGTGTTTTTTTTTGTTTTTATATAAAATAAATGTTATTAACTAAGAGAATTTTGAATATGGCAAAGAGAGCATATGCGTATAATATTTAAATAATAATCTTACGTACTAAACTTACCTAATAAATTTATATACAAGATTATATTATCGTGGACTTTTCTCTTTTATTCGATCATGCATGCATGATTAAATTATACCACGCATAGTTAAATTATCGGCGATCAAACTTGCTTGCAAACGGACTCAGGTTCAACCTATTTGATTACGTCATGGCTCATGGGATCATATACTCAGCTTCATTTATTTCTTTACATATGGGATCTCAGAGAGTTCGAGATAATTTTTATTGCTTAATTCCTAGAATCTCCAACATAGAAACACCTCACGGGCTTCCTTGCTAGCCAAAGTCAAGTCCAAATTTCTACGTCAAGGTGGATTTGTTTATTTTTTCTATGTAGACCCCTTTCTATTTTATGAGAATTAAGATTCCTATTCAACTTAGAATTGAACCGAGATCTATTTATAGGTTAGGACTCTAGCCATCCAAATCTCCTTACTAACTCGTACGAGAATACATTATATATATACATCCCTATAGTACAAACTCTTCATTGTTCGGTAGTTATAGGAAGACGGATAAGAAAAATGGATGGACGAAAAAATAGCTAGAAATGTTGTCTCTTTATTATAAAAAAATTAAGTTATAGATATAGATATTTGAATCCATTTTTTTAAATAAATTTATTTTGATATATAAATATTATACATATTTTTTATAAATTAAACTTGTGACATGAACGACAGCTATTTAGAGATTGTGTAAGTAAAACTGTAAGTTTTTTGTTAATAAATGGAACAGGAGTCGGCGAATAGCCTCGGCTCGGCAGGTAGAGCAATAGATTCTGCAGCTTTGTACTTCGCCCGTTCGGCTGTTTACCTTTCCCTCTCAAAGCGTCGTGTTTGGTGTCGATCTGTCAAAGCGTTGTCAGCTGTGAGGTCATGTGACGTGCCAGCAGCAACAGAGGAGAGAGGCCGCAATTTTTTTTAGTGCGGAGACGCGTGCCCCGTGCCCGCCCGTGCGCCTGGAGCTCGTTTCCGTCGTTGGTGCGCGGGGCGGTAGGACTGAGGAGGATGCCCGCGGTAGCGGAGCGCCGGAGCCATGAGTGTTTTTGTCCCAGGTGATGGGGTCAAAAGCTCCAAACGAATCCGCCGAAGAAGGAAACTCTGGGATGCTCGCGAGTGCCTCCTGTCCGGGTCCGAAAGCTCCAAATGTGAGAATCTTTGGTGCGATGTCTTTCATATGGCGGTTCGGAAACGGGGTTTGTTTGCCTGCTTATTATAGTAGTGAGTCCGTGTCCCTCCGTTGACCGGAGTTTCTTGGAGAGACTTTTAGTCTATTGCATGTTGCAGCCGCGGCCATATGTCGGGAACTGATGGGATTGGACACCAGGTTTTGGCCTTTCTTCATTTAGGCGCCTTTGTTTGGTGCGACGAGGCACGCATGCTGAGCTAAGAAATGGGACGAATTGGATGCCTGTTGCTCCTACAATGGCACGCGTGGGATTTGTGCGCTTCTACGTGTGTTTTGTTATCTGTTTGTAATTGCAGTAGAGAAGTATTCAGTCATCTGAAATCCCGTTCCCCCCGAGCGCTCACAGCGGGTGGCTCGGGGGCTCCCAGCCGGCGGCGCCCGAGCAGCACCCGTCGCCCGCCTCCTCGCCGGCCGTCGTCGTGCGGCGGCCCAGCCCTCCGCTCCCCTCCCCTCTCCTTTCCCTTTCCCTCTCCCTCTCTTCCCTCCGCCCTCTGCCTCCACCTAGCACCTCGCCTCCTCCGGTGAGACGGCTATCCGGTGGAGCAGATCCGGGCTCCCTGAGGCCGGATCCGGCCTCCTTCTATCCGGATTCATGGCGGTGTTGCGAGACGGCGGCCTGCTGGACGGTGCGGCCGATCTAGCTCGACTCAGTTGCGGCACCAAGAGCAAGCTAAGGACGTCCTCTCGTTCAAACAGAGGGTCGAAGCATTTATCGTTTGCTGTATTGTCCTGGTCTATGTATAAGACTATGACTTTTCTCTATTTTATTTTTAAAATTGGCTATGTACATCCTCGCATGTAGAGGTCGGATATTGAATATCCTTTATAAAAAAAAATGCAGTAGAGAAGTTGGAGCAAGGGAACCTGACCCTGTTTTGAGATCGACTCCCATTTGACGTTGCATGAATTTTCGACAGCAAGATATGTACGGTACTTTCATATTTAGCCAATCTGAAGCGACCGTGTCTTCTTGTTCCTTCCCTTTCTAACGATAGTACTATCACACACGCCGCACGTGAAACGCAAGCATGTACAGTATGCCTTTTCCCTCGCGCTACGACGTCACAATCTGACAGCAGCGTTCGTATGAAGGTCCCGACTAACAGTTGCGGAAAGCAACTCCAGTCTAAGCATCTTTCGACCAAATGCAGGGCACGACAGCACGACTGTAGCGGAGCGTCTGCGTAGGTTAAACCATGCTGAGCTTGATGGGAGCAACTATCTAAATTTGTTTCCACTATATTTCTGTTGTACACATTTTTCTACTTTGAATA